>JAPYZR010005528.1:0-13505 GCA_030522945.1 Trichopria nigra
GGCGCAAGCTTGGCCCTGACTCGAGCCCGCATATCTATCAAGGCGCGAGTCAGGGCCCAGCTTACGCCCGGATATTTAGAAACAGATTTCTACTAGGGCGACATTTATTTGTTTAAAGAATTTATTTTGATACATTGATTATCAAAAACAGTATTTAGAAACTCCGTATGCTTACAAGATAGTTTTCTAAATAATCCTTTTATTAACGTTTAACAATATGTAGCTTCAAATAATAAAATGCTTATTATGCTTACGTTCATGTGCGAAACACGTTAAAGGTTTATATATATATATTAGTGGTCCTCTACTCATAGATATACTCATGGATATAAAAATATAACATTGTTTTATGGTAGTTCTTGATATGTGATTAAACTTTTGCGATACGTGTGAGGACAATTACAGTTAGAAGCTTAGCATGTGATGCATTCCGGTCATTTTCACAGCTACAGCCACACGAAATCCAGCGAAATGTTTTCTATCCAAGCTGGAGTTAGAGGAGTAAGAGGATTGCCAACAACAGTTCGGGAAACTTAATTTCGCAAACGCCTATTACAAAAAACTTGAACACTGTAGATTTATTTCTAACAACCATATTATTATGCAGTGAATGCGAATCGTAGTCATGTAATGAGCTTAAGGTATATCAGCGAGTTACACCGAAAGTAAAAAAATAATTTTCTTACAATCCATATACGAAAATCGTTTATAGATTCCAACGTTTTTAAAAAATAGTAACGATTCTGCATACTGGGGTTATTTTGATAGGGCTTAAGCTTTCCAGTAACCTGCATGAATAATACATCGAGCTACCTTAGTTTAAAAAGTGAAAGATGCATAACGTATATAATACGAAATCGACAAGATCTAATGGTATTCATGACCGATCCGCTTTGCAATCAGCTGAAGGCAATAAATTGCAATGGGTCTGCAACTCGTGCATCGACCGAGTTTCTGTAAAATCCCCTTTCTTCTAAGTTTCTTATATACAATCCACAGTACTATAAAGAATGAAGAGTAATTTTAACTTCATCTGGTAATGAAATTGAGGATTGCGTCAATTTATTTTATTTAGTTATTAAACGTTACACAGCAAAAAACGTTTAACAGCAATAAGCCATATAAAATGAATATTTTATTTAAACTATAGGTGTATTGGAAAAATATAAATGATATAATTATTTCATTTTTTTTTTTTAGAATACATAAAAACTTTTTTAAATTCAAAATATATTAACTTTAAATTATTTAAATTCCATATACTTCTTATAAGATTACATAAAAAATTCTGACCTTGCACCATTTGTTCTTTTTTTCTTTTGCACAAGATAATAAAGTGCACACATATGATTATGCTTCGGCTCATTCGCTATATTAAATCATATCAAATGAGGTTAATATTACTTCCAATAAGGTCCAATAACTCTTCTAGTTCACAATCTAAATATATTTTCTTCAATAGTATTCATGTCATATTATTATTCTTTTTGTTATTATATCTTGAAATGTATTTTTAACAGGTAAATCAGATGATCGATCGATTGACTGACGGCAGTGCATCACCTAAAATATTATAGATGAAAGAACCAACGTTGTGAAAAATACCCTTGAAACTAGAAATTGTAGAGGTAATAATCTTATATGAATATTTAATAAATGTAATAAATTAGTAGATATTTCCTTTTGGTACATCGTGACGAATAATTTAGATGCCGAACAAATTCCATGTACTGCATTCTAATTGGTTAGTGGAATGTCCATACGTGGACTTACAAATCGCAATAATTGGGTTATTGTTTTTCGATATCTAGATTTATTAGCCTACATCGAAAAACATTAATTTATAAATAATACGTAGAATTCAGTCCATTTATTTAAAAAATATTTATTTTTTATTTATATCCTGTGTTATTACATACCCGTATTAATTAATAAACAAAAGTCGGAAGAAATTATTGCCAAACATTATTCGTCATATTATTTCAAAGGAATAATTTTGTATAACTAAAATTATTTTTTATAATAATTGCATATACATTTAAGTGAAAACACAATGATTTTATGTCGCTAAACTTCGTTTTCCAGATCCGCAATTTATAACTATGGCATTTGAAACGGACGTTGTACCTAAGTTTGTGGAGGTGCAACTCGAAGGATTTCAACCGACTGAAAGATGGCGAATAATGAAAAATATATTAATGATTGGCTTTGCCTTCATGATACATTTTACTGCTTTTATGGGGGCCAGTAATCTACAGAGTTCTGTTAATGCTGATGAATCATTAGGAACTTTTACGTTGGCATCTATTTATGGCAGTTTGATCTTTAGCAACATTTTCTTGCCGGTGCTCATGATAAGGTATGAGAGAAATTTGCATTGTCTGTCATTCCTTCCTTTTATACATTTATACTTAGAGTTATTCGACAAATTCATATTTCAAGCGAGTTATTTAGTGAATTCACCATTCGAGTGTTTTTTTTTTTTTTCTTCAAATAAGAAATATACTTCTTATCGCAATTACGTGGAAATATCTGTACTTGCTTTCAAATTCCGTACATGGTTTTCACCTTTCAAATACTGCAGAAATTAGGTATGCCGTTCGGCATTATTTTATCGATCATTTTCTTGCTTCCAATTTCAGCTAAGACAAAGCAGCGTGCAACTGCGTTTATAATTATAAGATCTATTGCTTTCACACTCCAATTACAGATAAATTAATAACGATCGCATCATGCGTCGTGTTAGCCAGATATAACGAAGCTATTTCGAAATATAGCTTGCAAATTTACGGAATATGTAATTGAGAATTTAATTTGGAATTTCCAATTTATAAGAAAAATCTTTTATTGTAAAATTGCCTCCTTAATCATTTTCTGAAATACATAAATTTTCAAGCTATTTGTACTAAAAGTAGTATTATTCATAATTCCTATATTTCATTTCAAGGCGCATAAAGAATATAAAAGTCATAATGTATATTTTTTCTGAAAAAAAAAATATAAAATAATTTTTATGCCTACTTGTTTATTATGGGATATGACAGATCATGCATCTGTCAAGTGCTTTTCACTAAAAAAGAATACACCATTTTACGTATTATTGTGTGTGTGGGTGTGCGCGCGCGCGCTTATTTTATTCCCAGGGTTTCTGTAGGATCATATGATGGTGCGTTATTGCTGTTTGTGATAACTTACTGTCCTTATTTATTTTGCATGGTATATTATATTCATTTTCTGAACAGGATCCACACATTGGGATCGAAACGTAATTTTTAAATTTTAATTTAGTATAAAGACTGCTTATTTTATTTTTACATTTTCCATATTTTCCAACTTACTATCCTCCTCGTATATATTTATTTGATCCTATCGTTTCCTCGACTAAGGACTATATACCAAACGTAAAAAAAGTAGATATTTGACTCCTCCGAGTCTTTTTCCAATGGATGATTTTGATGCTACGGAGATCACAAGTTGATGCGTTGCCAAGTACATGCTCACAATTCAGTGCATATAGGGAGGTTGCACTATCTATTGAGGGAAGGCTTATCTCCTTCGACTCGAGATTCTCGTGCATCAGCTCAGGCTACAGTGCATTATGTCAGGTTACATCCAGAAGTGATACTTGCTCTTCCTGTAAATATGCATGCCTTCGATATTGAACTCGTTATGGACCATTTGATTATATAAATTGGACGACTCGCCTACCCTGGAAGAAATCTGTCCAGTTTTCTGTTACATTACCCAGTTATCCTATACCTTTAACATGGACTGGACAGAAACTAGCCACAAACTGGACTCATTTTCTACTAGCGTATGGGACATGATGGTTATACGTCTTGATGTTGCTTCTCTCAGAATCATATCCACACAGGAAAAACACAGTACATCGGCTTTTACAGAAATGATGATGCAATAGCTACTAGGTAACTTTCATAAATATCGAAGTCGATTCCAGAACAACACGTATAATTCCACCCGCACTTCATGTCATACTCTCATACTTTCTGACTTTCGCTGAGGTTCCCCCCGAACTTGTTATACTCTAAGTACGTTACATGTTTTATTTACATACTTTGGAAATTCCGCAACGCAAACGAATTAATTTACTACGTAATCAGATGCGTAATCCGAGCCTTTGAAGAAAACACAGTTTATCGATTACGAAAGTAGAACAATTGGGTTTCCAAAGGGCACGTATCCGTCCTTTTTGAAATCTGAAATGGAACACTCAATCCAGTATTCAAATAAAATTTATTACGTTTTTCAATAGCAAAACTTTTCGTAAGAACTGTATATGCATATATAACATTGGATTCCAATAAGACAGCCTCATTTATTACATTGGCTTATAAATACTTGAATTACACGTATGATTCATGATACAGATGTTTTAAGTGCCAAAATTACAAATAAATTTATTGTTTATTGTTATACAACAATCAAATAAATAATAGGGTAATATGTTTCGTCATGCTTTTCCTATCAACTCCATCCCGATACCCGGGCGCCGACCCGCGAATAGAGTTATAAATGGTATTAAAGGATGGGATAATTCCTATCCTCTATATATAATATATTATGAATAGACATACTGTATGAAGAATTAAATATTCTAGTACAGATCAACCTATGTAGACACACATTTTAAATTTGGTTTCAGTTGGTTGGGATGCAAGTGGACAATGTCTCTAACATTTATCGCGTATATGCCATTCATTGCAGCGCAGTTTCTTCCACAATTCTATACCATGATTCCAGCGGGTCTGGCTGTTGGACTAGGTGGTGGCCCATTATGGTGCGCCAAATGCACCTATCTAACCGTAGTTGCGGAAGCTTATGGTACCATATCTGGCCTTGGAGCTGATATACTTGTCACGCGATTCTTTGGAATATTCTTTATGTTTTACCAGATGGCTCAAGTATGGGGAAATCTCATTTCATCAGCAGGTATGATTACGTGAAAATATGACACCAGTTACTAATTTTAAGAATTAATTTATTATATATCGACTTTATAAGCGATGGTAATTTATAATTCTTATTTCTTAACGTAGATTTACGTTTACCGTAAGTTAGTTATGATAATATCCTTCTTTTCAATTTATTGGCTTGTATTTGACTGATGGACTATAAACCAAACGGTTCCATAACACAAAAATAATATATTTCAATACTGCTACCTCCTGTGGGCTTTTTTCAGAAATGATGAAATCTTTGTCATGTGTTATTTAATTACATGCCAAAGAAAAATACAAATCACAAATCTGCAGAGGGTAATTTAGAATATTTATTGTATATTTTATATACAATAGTCTTTTTACATAATTATGCTATTTTTATTTTAAAAAATATTATATTTTATCTTGAATTTAATTATTTCTGGAGATGTCTGTATCTCAACATTTTTTATTTGACCGAAATCAAAGGCATAACTTGTTACGGTGTTGGAGCTGGTTTGCCGTATTTAAAAAATTGGTTCCTGTTGTTATGGATAACTAATACTCATTTACTATCTATTTCATAGATATATTAGTTTGTAATACAGTAATTTCGTTCATATTACATCTCATAAAATATACACGGAATAACTATATAATGGTCATATTGTTATTTGTGTAAATCTTTGATAAGTTTTGTTTATATATATATTTTACTATAGGTTTATATAGGTATAGTTATATTAGACGTTTGCGCAGCAAATATTCCTGGTGTTCCATTTAATTCTCTTTTTCCAAAAATTGAAAATTGCGTTTGCGTAATCGCCGCAATATCTCAATTTAAATCTAGTTGCGGGTACATTATTGGGAATGCACGATGATACAGATCGATTCAACACGTCATGGTAGCTGCAAAGAAAGGGCTGCAACTGGGTACTGTTTGTTGAAATACGATCGCTAAGGGAACATTCTTAAGAAATTGTGCTCGATAGCAAACACAACACTTCGAAAATCTAGAAATTGAGTGCAATTTTGCAAGTTCAAAATGTGCACATAAATTCGTGTCACTTAATCAATAATGTACAACTGAATTAGTTTTTGGATTCATCGAATCCGTCTCCTTATAATGAGGACTCGACTTTCACACGCAACGATATGCTGATCGTTCGAGTACCGCCACACGATAGATTGATAATTGCGATCGCGCGGGTATATCCATATTTGCCTATACATTTGGGTAATGTCGGCATCGTAGACTCCGCTAGACGCGTAGCGCAACAGTACTGAAATTTCAAATCTTGCATTCAAAAGTTTTACTTGAAAAATATTAGAATTTATACCAAGGAATAGAATACCATTTACTTAACGAAGTGACATATCGCATATTTAATATGATAAAATATATTCTTCACATGTGACTAACCATTTAAAAGCTTTTAGCATACAAAATTGGTAACTCCATCGCTAAGTGTGTAAACAGTAAGTAAAACGTTTAGTTACTGTTTATTGAAATTGTGATTTATATTTAAAAGAGTATTTGTAACTTTTATGTTTAACTGACGTATTTTATATGTAGTATATTATGCATGAAGCGTGCTAAGTTAACTTTTTCTCGATACAGCAGTAACACTCTTCGGTATAAAAAGTTTTACTACGTAAATTTCAAGATGTTTTAAATCTCCTTTGCATTTTTATTCTGTACAAGATCCAAGATTGCGTTGCATGCTTTAAAATATTCGCTTTTATACAGCCCTTGAGGATTATTGGGAAACATGGCACTCGTCAATAAATTCAACGTTTCGCCCATACAAGTTACAGGATATAATTCATGAATGTTAAATAATTTTATTGATCAAAATTTACGAGGAAGTATATAGGGTCCAAATCACAGTTTTCTTACAGTTAACCTTATTCATAAACGCTATTTAAACTGTGATTAGGTCCCAGCACATTCTTCGCACAGTTTGATTTTTAGCAGTTGAAACATTAACAGCGTACAATATACATTCATTTTTTTAATACCCGTTATATTACTTTTATTCCAATATAACAGTCCTAACAAAATAATTTCGAATGATAGGCTCTTTAATGCTTTTTAAATTTGGACATATTATACAGTTGTCTGCATAATGAGATGTTGATAATATCATTAGACAACTGATAGCGCTTCCAAGATCTTACTAAACTAAAGCCCTCCAAACTATGCATATATATATATATATATATATATGATACACATGAATATCAAATTCAATGGAATATGAGTAAACCTTACGGAACATACCAATAACTTTCGAAGTTTGCTGGAAAGTTTCACGATGCCGCCGCTGGCACGAGATGAGACGTTATTCAATCATTAAGATTGAAGAATTGATACCGGTCGTCTCGCGATCTTATTCCGTTATTCGTAAAACGGAAGTGTCTGTCGGTGGATCAAGTCGTCTCATCCACGTACTATCCTATAATACTGATCCAGTCATAAAAAGCACCTATATCTACGCTCCGTAGCTCGGATGCAATTGGTCGAAAGTATAGACTACAAATAGAGAATTACGAATAGAATGATTGGAATAAAATATGTCAATTTTTCAAGTAAATCTGTTTACTTCATTAAAATTACATCTGATCCTGCAAGATTGATTTGGATTTGATCGAAGAAATTTTTACATTATACGTTTTTCCGTTTACCCAATAACGCGTTTGAGTTTTGTTGAAAATTTGCAGTTTCAGTTGTTTTTATGATTACAATTTGAAATTGAAAATGGCCATAAACTGGTCTTATTTTCTACTAGGGAAAGATATATACATATTAGATAAATACCGGTCAGATTTAGTTTTTCAAGTTATTTGAATATTTCTACTCAGTTCATACCAAGGAAACGAAGTTATCTCCATCAGTTAGTCACGTGGGATCCGAATTTTATTTTATTTTTAAATTTAATTGTGTCAATAACCGCATTTCTAGTAGGGTAGTGTGAGAAACTACTGAAGGTGAAACTTTAGATGCGGTCGCTACCACAGTAAAACCTTCGCGCATTAAGTATTCTACCGTATATAAACAGGTGCAAGGTAACTCTACTATAAATTCAACGATTCTAAATTAGCGCGGGTCGGCGCGCCGTGAATGCTCGTCCGTACTCGGTGAGTGCTAGGTACGTTAACTGTACCAATTACTGTCTTTTTATTTATAAAATGCACCGACATATAGTACAAAGGAGCTAGTATATGTCTCTCACTAAATAGTATAATTTAAGGGCTCCTTATCAAATTGAAATAATTATCAAGAAATGCAAGTATAATCCACAATTCTAAAAAGCAGCGATGCGAGAGTATTCCTGGTAGCAAGTCTTTCCAAATAGGACATTTAAACAGATATATAAAGCATTATTAAATTTCTATTTCTGTCATTTTAATGTAAATTTTCTGCATGAAATATTATTTGGTGATTATTTGTAACCAGTTTATTCTGAAAATTTAATTATTCTCGAAAGTATATAAAAATAATATTTATTGTTGTTAAATTACTATTAAGGAGTCTTTATTGACTGATAAATGCTTTTTGGTGTAGACCGTGACTTTTTGGCCTCATTCAAGAATGATATTTTTTGTAACACCTCCTGTCAAAAACTCGACTATAAGCCGCTGTTTTTTGAGCAATAATGTCTAAAAGTAGGGGAATCATACTTTTGGATACAGTTCTCCTCACCAGCAATGCTATTCAAGCACGATAGCCAACCTAACTTATTCTCTACTATCGATGCACTGATATATATATTATTATATATTATTATGGATAGGGCATAAGGCGGAAAAAATTAGTACAGTTTGAACGCTTTATAGGTCGCAGCCCCTAGTTATTTAGTTTCAAATAAGAACTTTTAAATTTATGTTAACCACTTGAGATCTCTCAATCTGAATTTAAAAAATTTATCTACAAGTCAGTGGATTTTTTTTTAATGTAAAAAAACCATTTATAGCTCAGTTTTCAAACTTACCGTTAGTTAAATCCACTGATGACTAGTATTCATAAATTCATTACTTTGCAATATTCTACGATTATTTTTGTACGAACAATGTATTCTTTGAATGTTAGACATTATTAATTACATTTCTATTATTTTTGATGGACAAGTAATAAAAGTAGCAGTTTGATATTCTTAACGATTCGTACTCTACGCATGGGCTAAATTTTAAGGTAGGAATACAAACATGGCTAGTATACAATAGTGTGGTAATTCTCGTTCTCCAGTGCTTTCGTACGGAATAGAGGTAAAACCACCGAACGTGACATTTAATGGCAGCGTCGTTGCAGAAGTGTGCGGGGCGAATTTCTGCGGCATTGCATTTGCAGAAACTGAGAATCCAAACTTGGAGCCACCGCCACCAGAGAGAATTAGACTGATTTCGAGCATTTACCTTGCCTGCATGGTCGTAGCCTGCTTGATCGTTGCATTTGGAGTCGATTCTCTATCAAGGTATAGTGTAAAATATAGAGTTACAAAAAATTAACTGCGTAGTTATATGGCTATATTTCACATTTGGCGTATATCTTTATAATCGCTTATAAGTATGAACATATACATCGATGTTTTGTTTGTTTTCTTTCGAACTATAAACAAAAATCATGAGACAATAAAATTTGATTTTAATTTATAATGCGGATAAAAGTCTAGTTAACATATTATATGTTTACATTGTTAGATACGACAGGGGTAGAACTGGTTCGGGCACTGGGAAAACAGGACTGAAACTCCTAGCTGTGACTGTAAAATTACTACAAGAACGAAGCCAACAGCTTATATTCCCAATAACAATTTTCATTGGCGCGGAACAAGCGTTTTTATTTGCAGATTATAATGCTGTAAGTATATTAATCGCACAAATATAAATGCACTGATAAAACAAATTCGCTATCCCAGCGAAAAGTTCGGTATTCCAGCTAATTGCAGCGAATAATTCGGCTGATTACCGAATGTTTAGCTGAAATACCGAATTTTTTCTACCCATGTGTATCTAACCTTATCATTTTTAACATAACTCATTGAAAGCAATAAACTAAGATCGTATACTTTCAAATAAAGTGAGTAAATAAAAAAGCTACCCACATTTACGAATGTTTTAGTACAAAGCAATAGAAGAGATATATTACTTCTTCTCAAACGTTCTTCATAGCAATATACCGTGAGCTATTATTCTTTGTGATGAACGGTTGCGTGTCGTGTGTCTGCCTAAGAAATGTCTAGCAGCGGTTTCTTTTGTATTCGCAAATCTCGTTTAATGGGTGTCGACACTCATTCGTACGCTGTAAATACTGAAAGTAACAAAGCAAGAAACAGAGTTAAAACGAGACCAGGGAGAACTTCCGACAGAAGTGAAACATGGGTTACTGCCGGTTACATGTCAATGTAACTACTAAAAAGGTCCGTTATGTAGCCAAAATTTTCAGCGATTCATTCATCGTGGTACTTTTTGTCGAAAATGTTTTTTTAATGACAGTATAATAATTCTCAGTATTATTCGATAAATTAAAAGTAAAATTGAATGGACTATACATTTCATATAAACACGCAGGTAGTAACACTGAGAGAAATTCAAATTCACATAGTTATACATTATTAACACGAGTATATTAGAAGAATGTTCGTACATTTCGTATTTCTTGACTGCTATATTTAATAAATTGTAAAGTTCAGGGTCTGCATTGTGAAATGCGATGGTACAACGTCGAGGGTTTAAAATAAAACAACCCCACATTAATCCCCCTTGCCCCCTGCGCCGTTCTCCTTCATTGACTTTTGTAAATGAATGACTTCTTGCGCACGCATTTTACGCGATGTACTACGAAAAAGATTTTTTGTAATTCGGGTAAGGTTTTAACACCCTCGTGTGTAAATTTTAAACCACTTTTACTCCTTAGTCACAAAAGTAACTATTACGTTTCGGTCGTGTTGACCGCGGCCCTCTCATATTACGTTGTTGTTGTTAATAAGTATAATTAAAACGACTGATGAATATATATTTATAATAAAACCTTAGTGAGTACAAAAAGCTCGAAATATATAGGCAATTAAGAATAAAAGTCCGCTATTTAAATTTCTTACTGATAACTTATTGATGTTGTCTCTTATAAGTTCTAAAAATAATCTATCTGCTAATATACGTATACTTTAATAATTACGGTAGAGGTTGCCATTATCATATTTTGGGTATCTGTAATTATTCATTTCGCGTACATTTGCAATTAATAATAATATTGCGATTAATGTAATATCGGAATAAAATAATTACCATATTTACATTATTTTAGCTACTGAAATGTATTCATTTATTTTTGTCATCAAATATATTATTCAGATTTTCTGAATATAATGTTATAAAGTTTTTGTATTTGAAATTAGTAACATTGATATTAACGGATACAAAAGATCGTTATATAATGTTTCGGTAGTAAAAAAAAGGTGCGATTGTTTTATCAGTTTCTCTCTAAATGAAGGAATATATTACATTGGCGTCAGATTTACTAAAATGTTCTTACTATATTATCTTCTTAGGTGATTTATAGGTTCGTAAAAATCCGTGTGTCAGTTTTACGACGTTATATCAGGATAGCGTGAAAGAACGTTCATTAAAGGAATACACGGTTATGTAAAATTGAATAACTTTTTTTTTAATTATTTGATAAGTAATAAAATGCGCACTTCTACATTATACTAGGAAATTATAATATTTCAAATTTTAGGTACTTTATGATAAAGTACGAACTTAGAAAATAGAGAAAAAACAAAACACGAATATACTCTATTTTCATTTTTAAATAGCATCTACTTTGTAAACTTTTGATTACACGTAGCTTTCTTTTTCTGTTAAAATGCTGAATTTAGCCTTCGTCGTATTCTATGAACATTCTTACCATTTAATAGGCTTCAACGATTTTATTTTTTATGAAACAAGACATTATTAAAATTTTATTTCTTTTCTTGCGTCTATTTTAGTCAGCTACACATAATCAAAGAAAGTTGAGTTCGAGAGTGTAAGACGAACAAAAAATTAAATTTTGCAGTATAAACAGGAACCAGACTTTACAAGACAATCAATTCTTATATGAATAAAAATTCAACGGCTTCAATATTTACTTGCATACTTTTGCGAGTTTCTCTGATGTTATTACGCGCTTATATAGAGATTTTTATTCACTTATTTTTACTTAGTTAGTATAGCTAAAGTTCAAAAGCCTCAAGTTTAACCCTTTTATGTTCCATTTATAAAATCATTCCCATTTACTAGATAATTTGTAAAATGTTTAGAATTGTTTTGTACTAAAAATATTTTATTAAAAACTTATAGATTGAATATAACTAATTATGAAGGCATTATAAAATGGGACTTTAAAAATCTGCGATGAGCGTGAATAGGAATCCAATATTATGTATCAAGGGCGAAATTAATGATATTCACTAGTGAGGAGTTTGACACATGAGCGAAGCGAGAGGGACAATCACGCTCATTGGAGATCGATATTTCGTACGTGATGCATATACTATATTTTTTAATACGTCGGTCGTAAAGCTCGTTTATTTGCGCACGTAACTTTCGAATTCTAAAATGCGCCCACAATGTTCATTACCACATAGTAGATTACCTATCAAGTGTGGGAACGAAGGCATCGCATCGAGGGTAATGAGAGGGCCTAGGGGGTGGAAACATGGAGATTTTCCGCTGCCAAGACTCCCCAACATCGACCGAGCGTGTACGATATGCGTTTCCGACCGTGAAACGTACAATATTTTATTTGTCACACCTGTGTAAAAGTTCGCGGTCATGCAAAGAAAAAGCCCGGCGGTAGGCGAAAACCCTTTGCACATTCACAATCATGAGCAGGATTTGTGCAGGTGTGACAAAAAATTGTGTAGAATATATGGCCCATATTACAATGAAAAATTCAATACGTTTTTTTTTCCAATTAAGTTAAAATTAACATAAAATCGCCATGTTCTAAGATAGCAATAAAATTGATATAGTTTTTACAAATATATATTGTACATGTATATTATTGAATAAAATCGTAATTCACATTTGCTCATAAATATCATTACTCATTTATGCAGTATTTTCGAATAAATATGTTTTTACAAACAAAATTTAAAAAGTTTCATTTATAATATTGTTTGGGCCCTTATTTTGTTTATTTTCAGTAATTACAGGCGGCAAGGTGCTAATAATAACACATTTTAAAGAGCCCGGTGTTTATTGATAAATATGTATATATACTGAACAGTGCTGGACATGATTTAAGAGTTAGAACGTGTTTCGTTCATTCCTTTATGAGCAATATTGCTTGAAAACCCATTTTGTTCACGAGCACGAAAAGTTACAGTTCTTTTTTTTTCTGAATCAGAAGTCTGATTTGAAAAGATCAGATGTTCAAATTGTGCATTGTTATATTCTTCATGTGTACTGAATTTTTTAACACACGCAGAGAAATAGATTGTAAAGAACTGATGGTAAAAAAAAATATGTTACATGATACCATCATTATGCTAGTAGTGAACATGTACTATCTCCTTT
>JAPYZR010005529.1:0-10710 GCA_030522945.1 Trichopria nigra
TTCAGACCAAAAAATTCGTGTTCAGGAGGTCAAAATACATCGAATACAGTTGTTTCCAGCCGTGGACATATAAACGGCCACGGAACCACGTCCTGCGCCCAGACTAATATATATAGGGGTTATATATACAATTTTTTTTTTTTTTTTTTTTTTTGACAGCACATAATAAATATTTATTTAAAAACTGTTAACAACATCGATTAGTGTATGTTTTGGGTAGATTGGTCAATTAAAATCAGAATATCAACAACATTTTTTATTCATATACTGTATTGTCGATGAACGAAGAATTTATCAAAATTTAAATTGAAAAAAAATGGCCGCGATTTCAAAATATTCTTTTTTAAAGTGAAAATCCTTCGGTTAATGACTAGTAATAATCATAATAAACAAGTAGTACAAATTTGGTGTTGATAAGATTAACCGTTTATTAGTAATCGTGTCCAATGCAAAAGTACTTAAAAAAAAAAAAAAAAATTAATGATTCTAAGATAATCGCGTTGAAAGTTTCAAGTTTGTTTTTTTCATGTTTAAAATTAATTTATTTGAACTTACATCGAGTCGTCGATTCCAACCCCTGCTGCCTCTAAAGTATCGATAACACAAAAATGTCCGGCCATCACAACTATATGTAAACGCTTAAGCATTCAAATTTTACGTGGTCTTAAAAGCATTTTAAAGGCTAAAATAATATGTGAAAGATTAAGTGTTCGCGTCGAATACGTCACAAGTAAACGTAAGAGTTTTCAGAAAACTAAAACGGAATTTATAAAAACCGCACCTAAGGTAACCACCATCACGTTTGCTAAAGGGAATGTAGAAGTTAATTTTTTAAGGCACTGTATAAAAATATGTTGGAAAAAAGAAACACGTCGCTAATTAATTCGCAACTATACACGACGAGACTTCACTTTAAAAAGAAAATTCATAAAAATAAATGGGAAAAAAATGAAAGAAATGACGTGTTTTTAATTGAACGCACGAGATCGACAGTTTTTTTCAATGCATATAAAAATAAGGTTTGACTATATGTATATAAATGTATAGTGTCGAATTTTATAAAACGATTTTTGCGAAGGAGTTCTCGTTTTCGAGTTAACCTCCCCAACCGCAATACCGCTTGTCGTTCCTCGCTCAAAGCAAAACCACATCAGGTTTAGTGGTCGGTGTAATGCAAACAGAAAAGGGAGAAAAAAAGGGTAATGGAAAAAAGCGTTGTTGCCAGTTACTGCCCCGATCCTTTCTATTTCAATTCCATTTCAAATCCTTCGGGTATATAAGGATCACGATTTACTTGAATTTTCAAAATCCCTCCTTATTCAATTATAAGACAAAATTAAGGAAATATAACGTTTTAATTTTAAGAATGATTTCAAGTACATTTTTTCACAATTTCTTTTTGAAAAGAAGGTATAGCTACTTTATATATATACGACCGCCAGCTCTCTTTCATTGGGGTATCAAGTGGCTTCGCTCGGACGTTCATCTGTGTCGAGTGTATAGCAATGATAAAGTTCGAAAACACCCAAGACTGACTCGAAGATCCCAGGAAAGCTTTATCATGTTGAGCGAATCGAGATTCCAAGAAACTTGAAAAATTTATAAGTAACGCTAAAAAATGGAAATAAGTATCCCCGCCCGGTATCACCGTTACGATTAATTATAGGGCAAATGCTAAAATTTCACTGAAATTTACTATCAGTCATGAAATAGAAACGTAAAAAGAAATATTCATGTATATATATGCATATAAAAAATTAAATTATAATACATTTTTACTACGTGCGTCGTATACATTCTAAATTTTACATGCAATTAGTGTATATTTTCAGTGAATTTGTCGATATCGTTGATATCACCGATAAATACTAAAAAATATCACTCTTCAAGAGAAAAATGTTATACGAACTCGTTGCAAGATATTCAAAATTCAAAATAGCGGACCGAAATTGGTAAAGTTACTAACTAAGAAGATGAAACTGCAGGTACTCGGGGATTTTCGGGATACCTAATATGACTTTAGATTTTCAAAATTGAATATGGCGGGCCCAAGACCGCTGATTAAATTCCTACAAAATTAATTGATCTGAGGAGTTGGAAACAACTGTCAAACATAATCTTATGGATTTATATCTGAAAACTTTAAACTTTTGTGATGTGTTAGATTTCATGTATGAAATATATACATAAATTTAAGTAATAGTCATTAATGAGGACCTTTTCGATATGTAATGGTCGTTGCGAGGACCGCGGTGTTACGCGATTATGCGAAACGTACATCCACGAAATAGGGGGATTCTATAAGAGTGGTTGGGTTAGGCTAGTTTTACCGGGGAGGTCCAATTGTAGACATAACGGAGGGAGGATAGAACAGTATTATGGGATTCCCCGACGTTTCGCAACGTTTTTCTGGGATGTCCTCACATGTAACTTTATTACATATATATATATATATATATATTTTAGTCCAACGGCAGTTTCAGGGACGTTTTCCGTTAATTTAGTGATAGTTTCGATGGTTTTTCTGCCTGGGGGCATTCATACATACATATTTTAGGTCTCAAAACAACACACACACACACACACACACACACACGTGTGTGTGTGTGTATATATCTAGTATTTTATGTAACATGTCAGCATATTTTATGTTAACATGTAAAATATTAGCGAATACATTTTAATTAACATAGAGTAGACGTCATTCAAAGTCAGTCTTATATCATATTTTTATCATCTCACTGTTACCTATTTAACTTACTTGAAAAATTCAATGATGACGACATTTTTTTCTTACCTTCACTACTATCTAAATAATAGAAAACAAGTTAAAAAGTACCAAAAACATAGAAAATGCTTTTTTCGAAAGTACATCCTGCACGATTGTTTCCGCTGCCTTTTTTATAACACCGTTAATTTACATTCTGAAAGTCGACATTGAAAAAAGAAAATCTGCAAATCCAAGATCTCAAAAGAAGTATTTGTTTTATTTCGCTCGCTTTATACAAATAAAAAGAACTTGGCTTCGAACCTCAAATTTCATGAACATTCATACATACTTTATGCGTAATCCTTAGTTGTCATGGAAAATTTCGAATGTCATGATTTAGTAACCTCAGGAAGAAAATTATAGGACGTAATGGAAAAAAAAAAAAAAAAATGGAGAGATTATTAATTTTGCATTTTATGCGTCTCTGTCAGATCGGATCAGTGCATTATTGGCGGTAAATGTGTCAAAAACACTCAAGGCGTTAAATAATTCATATATCGCTGCTTGAATCACGACTTTGAACACCCCCCCCCCCTTCCGGCCCCCCAAATTTATACTCCTCTTACTGGTAGAGAAACCGCGCATCCCACACACGAAATTGGTCGAATATTTCATTTTAAGACATACGTGACATCGGAAATGTGTCGAGACCCGTCGACGATGAAAGTGCATTTTAGAAATGGCCACTCACCCATTTTGTTTCCGCTCCTCCGACGCACTCTTAGGCATATTGACCTTGACTTGATGCACTGAAAAGACGAGACAAGACATTAGCACCACTGTCAGGAACGTCGACAAATGAATAATTTACGCACGTCGGAACTTGGAAGCCTTCCAAGTTCCTATTGTTTCTGTCGCGACCGGCTCTTTACTGAGCTTCATCAAATCAAAGGATTGCATTTCTTAATAAACCATGCATTATTTAATAAAACACGACCAAACCGTGTAAAATATGTAACGGGACATCCAAACGTGCATCTGCTTTCTTCGGTTTTCCACATTTCAGCAACTCCTTTGAAGTTTTCATTAACGCATGAATTAAACGAGAAGCAGGCGTATATATAATGAAAGATCTTTCACGAATTTCCTATAGTTTATTCATTTATTGAAAGTGACTTTGTTTAAACGTCAGATTGCTTTCATAAAAAATATTCTACCCCATGTGGTATGCGGGTATCCATGGTCGCACCCACCATATCCCTATATGCTTGTAACACGGGAGCACGTGAAAATGACCAATTGCTAAACAAAAATATTTTAATTTTGAATTAAAACTATCGTGATGATATTATGCATTTTTGTTAAGTTCAACTTTGTATTTACAAACATTTTTATCGAATTTTGAACATATAAATATTGTAAAATCAAAATTTCTTATATAAATATTGTATGATCTCATGATTAAAAAAAAATCTGCACAATTAGCGGTTGTCAGATTTATATTTCAATGTTCACACGGGAATAGGGCTTCGGAAATGTTCGGTATTGTCCGTACTCCCGGATTTCTTCAAGAGCCTTTCCATACTCGCGACGTTGCCGAACTTCAATAGACGGTTGTACCGACAAATTTTGTCATATTGCATGATCGAAGTTGCGAATCTCATTGATTTTCGCGCATACTTCTTCAAAAATGTAATGCGCTTCAAACGGGCAACTTTTCATCAAAACTTGTCACTTCAATGTTATTTTCAAATTGACATCAATTAAAAATTATTTCTTGTAAACATTGTAATTGACTTTCGGCAATTCTTTAATCTGTTTATTATCATCAAAAAATAAAATGTCTGTGTTTTTCGAATCGTGTTGTTCGTGTTGTGTTTTTCGGGCAGGCAATATTGAAGTAAGGGCGTTTTTAATCATACTGCTTTTGTTAACGAGGTATTTCGTCTGTGAAATATCGCGTCAACTTCCACGGTTAGTAAGGAGAGGGCTCGAGTGTCCTCAAAGTCTAACTAATTGCTACATATGATCCTTCATCTTGTTGCAACTATGCGAATAAATCAGATAACTCGACGCATCGTACATCATAATTGTTGTCACCGAACGCAGAATTCTTGAATTGTTTCTTTAATTCAGTCATTTCGCCCTCTTTTTTTTTTCATCTAAGATCGACTTATAGTTCGTCCAGGCACTATTTCAAATACATACTAAATTTCAACATAATTTAACACATTTAACGCTGAGTTGTACTCGTGCACTTCAACCAGAAGGCTAAAATTGTTTCGAAATGTAAAAAAATATGCCTGAATCCAATAAGAACTTGGAAGTTTTTTTTATTGCCCAGTAAACGAACAAGTATCAAAGTACAACAAATTGAATTAAGCATTTCGGTCCAAAATGAATGCTTCTTTTGTATAATTCCCAATCCTATTTCTTGATCTTGAATACTTCTGAATACTTTTTCACTTACTGGTTTGGTGGGGTCGGTAATTACGAATCAGAAGTCAGATTCTAAAAATTCAAAATGGCGAGTGAAAAATTAACTTGGAAAGTTTTAAAACTCCAATGGAAAATGCGAAGAGTTTCAAAACGGTTATATCGTTTATTTTTAAGATGAAATTCATTTCAATTTTGAAAAATTATTACGCCATTTTGAATTTTTTAAATCTGTCTTTATTTTTATTTATTTACTCATTTATTTTTGCACTTGGCGGAATGACGTCAGTCACCGAAAAGCACAACTGAAATTACGTTTAAGTGTACGTGAACTGTAACATAAGAATGATTTGGACCCCTCTGGTTTTCCCTATAGTTTGATTTTTTCTATATGGGCATGAACACGTCGGACATAATTTATGTCAAAAAGCAAGCGTATAACATGTACTGCAAAATCTCCGTTGTCGAATATAGTCGCTTCCTCCATTAACGAATATTTGCTCATCTGTCGCACCCCGGACATTTCAGTATGCACAAAATGAGAAGATTGCGCATGCGTGGCAGATTGCATGTGCTCTTACCTCAAATGAGGTTATATTGAAATGCAATCCTTATATTGAAATGCAATCCTTATGCTTAGCGATCTTTATTGTACCGTTAATTTATGTATATTTATATGTAATTACATCGTGTATGTGCTCGATGACTTCCGCGTGAGTGGCGTCTTCTAGGGTGCGGCCGTTGACCTCGAGGATCTCGTCGCCGATCTCCAAGCTGTCCGTATTGTCCGCCGGTGATCCTGCACACACGTAGAAAGAGCAAGAGCTGAAATTATAAGGGCTGAAAAATGTCATCGCATTCGAAATAAATTTTTAACGAGAGGCCGGTGTCTCGTTATTTTCACGCTTCGCGCAATTCCTTGCAAGCCTGCGGTACGATATATATTTCGAACAAAAATCCAAATCGGAAACGACTGTCAGCGTATTTCAGCTTCCGGCCGCTTACGACGTATCTCTCGCGCATTTCTCCGCAAATCAAGTTTCCCCCGCGTGGAATTTCCATTCGGCGAAGGACAGAAAGAAATAAGTGTGATGCGCTTGAAAAAATACAGAATGGAAGCTAGAGCAAATAAAAGTATGTACGTGCGAAAAACAAGTATTAAAAATCAATTTAGAAAGTTTCGAAACTCCAAAGGAAAATTTATTATTGGCAAGATCCTGAAAACTGCTGTTAAAAGTAAAGCAACAAGAGCGAAGATAGAAGATAGAAAAAAAAGCATGAGGAGATAAGGAAAGGTGAAGCGGGAAGATATGAAGAGAAACTTCGGCCGGCGGAAAGGATGGAAGATGAAGGAGAAAAGTGGACAAAAAACAAAAGGAGCCGCGCAGAGTGGAGGACAGTGAAATAAGCATCAAGAGGGCAAAGGAGGAAGATAATAAAGATCAAAACAAGGGAGAAAGAGAGAGAGAGAGAAAAAAAAGGCGGAGAAAAGTCTCGGCGAAGGCGGACTGAATAAGGGCGGTGAAATTCAGTAGTAACCCTACGTGCTGTGGTCAGACCCGATATTAAAGCGCTTTGAAGCGCGAAACCGTAAACTAGTAAAGATTCGCAGCGTGTAATACATACGAATGTAATCCACGCGTTAAGAAGAAAATTGCGTGTATTTCGGCACTCCTTCCCGAGGATTGCGAGCGCGAAAATAAGTTAAAAACCATGCCAGCCTTTCCTTCATCTAACTGCAACATTACACAATGCTAACTCGTGGAAGTTTCCAAGTTCCAACGACAAACTTTTACTACTAATCATCGCATTATTCCGTCTCGGTAACTCTAAGCTTCTACTTCGCATTATCAATTCCAAAATTAAAAGTGCCTACGAATGAACGAAAAGTATTATTTCTAATTTATGTAATTAAGCACAAGCGAAATGTTTTCTATCCTATACACACCTGACAAATTAAAAAAAAAAAAAAAAAATAAAATAAAACAGCATTTAGCATACAGCATAAAGCTATCTTAAAGCACTAACAAAAGATTATTTACTTCTTAACGATAAAAATAGAATTGTAGAATGTAGCGTGTGTAACTAATAAATTGATATAAATTTATATGCTGAAGTAATGTAGCGGATATGAAATTCAGTGCTGAAACTTATTTCTTTAAAGATATATATATATAAAATAAACTTTCAGTTTAAGAGCTTAATTTTTTTTAAGAAGCAATAACTATCGTTGTGAAGAAAAATGAAAACCTTGGTCCTTCGAGATATCGATACGAACCGAATGAAAAGTTGTAGCGACAGCTGGGAGATCGAGCAATTACACGGAATTACAGGACAGCATACACTCAGGTTTAAAAACTTAAGCAAAGAAGGCGCAAAAGAGATGTAGATTCGAGACATCTGCAGCTAGTATTACTCTGTTACTTTGGTGGCATTCATAAAAAAGAGGACATTATTAAAAGAGAACTTCGAATACAGGTCTCTAATCTTTAAAGGGGATGTCAGTACTCCCAGACCTTGGTTGCCTCTCAGACTTCATTTCTCTCTTTCTCTCTCTCACTCTCTCTCGTTCAGTTCCATCCTTTCTCTCTTTCCCTTTTCTCGTTCTCTCTTCTAAGCGTTACTTTCTCATGGTACCACTTGAATAAAACGACAGACCTCGCGCCACCTTTTAATTACTGCAAAGCCCTGACTCCCTGGTGAAAATATTTAAAAATTGTCGATATCTGGACGATTCTTCCTGACTAAGAACAGAAAATCAAATGAAGAAAGAAAAACACATACTAGCTTGTTGCAGGGAACGATATCAAGAACCGAGAGCGAAAGCTTCAAATCTTACCGTAAAGTTTGATTTTGCCATTCTGGTTTATCAAAATGATGATGTATCCACCCAGGTCCACCATCTTTGCAGGATCAGTGTTGTCCGGTGATTAATGCAGTGAAATCTTCTTCGGAAAGCCGAAGGTAACTTGGTTACGCTGCGTGTGTCACCTGCCACAGCCGATACAGAAATCACGCTGCTCCATCATTTTTCTCCCACAATTCTTTGATTATCGAACACTCACTTTATATCATTAACCGTGTATCTTTCCATTTTTATTATTCTCTTGCCACCGATAACTAAAAAGCACCCAAGATCCACTCTTTTCTTCCAGGGGAAAACACTTTGTGTGGAATCCGAATTGGACCGGGTTCAACCGGGCTCAGGGCCTGAGGGGCCCCTACATGCCTATGCACTAAATGTGTCCTTTGATGAAGACTAATTACCTACCAACCCCCAACTTCACAGTTTCGGTTGCGAATTCGCATCCGCATCCCAACAAACACTTTAGTATCGGTCCAAGGTCTGTCGCACGATTGCTTCCGCTGTCCCATTTTCTCATCTTGACGAATCAATCAATTAGGTAAAAATTACAGCAAAGTACGTAGCTACAATATCAATGAAGACGGTGTATAAATTGAAGAAATGAAATAAATTACAATAAAATAACAGCATAACAATAAATAGCAACAAATTTATGTTATTCTTATACGAGAGAACAGGATTTTAAAAAACAAACAAACAACTGCAGATAAATAAATAAAAATAAAAATATTTAAAGAAAGTTAGCTTCAAAATGTAGTACTGCTGTAACAGTGTCACTATAGTGAAGAATTAGCGGTCACCTTACAAAAAGGAATCTTAGAAAAAGGCGCTAGAAAAGGATGGGACACAGCGACGACGCCGACGACACCCCCGAAGGACCCGCGACTTTTCCTCCTCCATTTCGTGCGGCGCGGGCTTTTCTAGGTTACGTCGAACAGGGAGGCGAGGCGCGGCGAAGACGCGTCTGGAAAACGGGACGTCCCGAGCTTTCAGAATTGCGAGGCCGACATTCTGAGGAGCAAGGACGACCGTCTCGTTGACGAAGGCGAGGAAGGAACTACTGATTCTGGTGGTGCTGCTGCTCGATTTCGTATCGCCCCACTCGCGGCGAGGAGCGACTTTGCCGTTCATCCCCCTGGGCCCCAGAGAGCCGCACGGCACGCGACGAGGAGAGGCTCGGAGCTCGGAGCGGAGCTTTTCTGCTGGCCGATGAAGATGACAGGAGGCGGCGGCGCGACTGCCAGACGAAGAGAGAGGGATGCTGTGCGCCGGCGAGAAGGAACGAGGGTGGGTGAGGCCGACAGGGATGGAGAACGATGGATGCTGTAAAGGATATACGGAGGAGGGTTGCAATCGGAGCGAGATGGACAACGCCTAGTGAGAGAGAGAGAGAGAGAGAGAGAGTGGATGGAGGCTGCAAATGCAATCGAATACGCCTGCGTCGGGATGAGGACGACGGGTGGCTGCGTGTGTGAGAATCAGAGAAACCGAACGGCCGAGAGGAGCGAGAGGAAGAGAGGATGTAATGTGTTGGAGTACGAGCAAAGACGAAAAAATTAGTGGTTTTGAGGGATAAAAATGAAGGATCTTTAGAAATGATGATACACTCGTCGCGCGAAACGCAGTCCTATACTTGGTGAGATATTGTACGTATTTAAGCAAAAGCTTATATAATAAACGCAAAAATATTACGTAGTATATTTTACAATGTCACGATTATATTCCATGCATGTATGGAAGATCAGTGACTAATAATCCCAGCAAATGAAAGTTGGGAACCGGAAATCTACTTTGCCGCCATTAATTTTTTTTGCGTTCCAAAAAACGTTCGCTTATTATTGTATCAATTGTTGTTGATACGCCATCGAACATACATGTATACAGAGAGAGGATGACTGAGGCCGCGTCAAATTGACGAATTTTTGTTCTCCTGTCAGGCACAGTCAATGAGAGTGAAAAAGACACTCTTACGTAAATAAGTTCTTCCGTTCAACATCAGATATATGCGGATATATGCCATTGAGTTGTATTTCTATGTTCCTCCGTATTCATTGTTAATTAATACCACAGGTTAGTAAAACTCGAACTAGATTTGAAAATTTGTAAAGTTGTTGACATTTACATCTCTCTCTGTCTCTCATATCTATCTCTCGATCGCTCTCTCGCATTATCGATTTTGGTGAGATTTGTTTTGAAGAAAACGGTTTTGACTCAGTAGTGCTATATATATATTGTATCAGTGGAAATTTTACTATTGCTTTATTGCTGTTTCGGAAAAACTGCCATATCGCGCAGTTCCTTCAATGGAAAGTGCAATAATAACGAATAAGTGTCCCAGAAGTGTCCGGCGTTCCAAATCACATGTAAAATTATTAATATAATGTGCTCTACTATATATACTTACTATATATAGTAAACGTCAAGCGATTTCGACATTTTTTTGGAAACTCCAACTGCCGCGGTAAAATAAATGGTAAGAGGGTGAACTCAATGTGAAAGTTTTGCATATTGGCTGGCGTTAATCGTTAATAAAAAAACGATTGTGTAGTCCTCGGGCCAATTCCGTCTGATCGCAAACTCTGATTGGCTGAGACAGAATCATCCCAGTCAAAAATATAGACGTCCAAAGGGACTTCCCAAGGGACGTCCACAAGGGCGAACCGAAACCCGTCCACAAGGACGTCCATAAGGACGTCCT
>JAPYZR010005530.1:0-10705 GCA_030522945.1 Trichopria nigra
ATGATTGGAGCCAACGCATAAAGACCCCGGAAAAACCTAATTTATTTATTTTGCTCAACAACACATCATGATTTAAGCTATCGAATGCTTTTGAAAAATATTCTTTTTTAGATTTTATATTTCTATGAATGACTATTACAGTTCAGTAGGGAATACAGGGATTTCTCCCTGTATAATATCTTAAACAAAATATTTCGGGAAATTTCATAAAGAAATATTCTGGAAACATTTCATATAAAATATTCTGGAGATATCGTATACAAAATATTGCAAATAAGATATTCTGGAAATATTTTAAATATAATATTTTAAACAAAATATTCTGGAAATATATTAAATGTAATATTTTAAACGTAATATTCTGGGAATATATCCTGTATAGCACAATATCTTTCTCAACCGACCATATTCCAATACTCATATATATATATTTCCAGAATGTCTTCAGAATATTCTGGATTTTTTATTCAGAATATCTCGTCAGCAAATGCAACATTCTGGAGATATTCTGAGAATATTTCAAAACATCTCCAGAATTAATATAATAATAAAGGGCGAACATTTGACATAAATTCCAGAATGTCTTCAGAATATTCTGGGGATATTCTGAGAATATTTCCACGGGAGAGACATATCGGACAGAATATTTCAATGCAATATTATAAAAATATCTATAGCAGCGACTGGAGTTACGATAATAAGGAGTAGAGAGATTACATCCGACGATCCTCATGGATCGGAGTTAGTTTGACAGTTTCGATTGATCGTGACGTCATTTCGACCGATCCCTTGTTCACTGAAAGCAATATCAACACCCTAATAGAAAATGACACCAGTTTCTACCCAATTTTTCTGGCCTCTATATGTTAAAAGTAACGGAGTCCAGAAAAAAATGGCCATAAACTGGTCTTCTATTCTTCTTTCATGATGACAGAGCCAGTTCCGTTCCGTGGAAATGCAGCCTGAAACCACGACAACTATTTCAAGTTCAACCCAGTAGGTGGCGACAATCGCACATATGTGCATCCGGCATTTCGATCATTCGTCAACTGAAATGACTTTCAGGTCGGTTCTCATTTACTATAGAAAAATGAAGGTCTGAATAAGGCCAATATATCTTAGGGTATGTATAAGAAGGAAGACGCGGTTGGAGAGTTTTTACTCATTCGCCATGACATTTAATTTAAAAGTAGGTGAAGTACTCGAACGCCTCAAATATGTCGTAAATTTCAAGGAGCACGGAAGAAAAGCAAATAAAGCTTGGCGTCTCCCATGGCTTTTCCGTCCGTATAGAAACGAACGGGCGGTAAACGAACACGTTATATACGATATAAGATAGGATGTCGGTATTACGTGATTGATTGGCCAACTGCGATGATTATAACGAAAATGCTGGCCTGTCGCTTTGTGCAGCGCTGAAACTAAACGCGCCCGTTCGGTGCTCGCGCTAATAGGAAAAGGCGCGCGCTGCTACCTTGCGGTTTATAAGAATGCTTCAGCAGAGTTACAAGTTACAAGTTCCAATTCTTACGGCATTCCTTGAGCGGCCTTCCGCGCGATGATTGTTCGAACCGTTAGAAGAGCGCGCGGAAAAAGTGCACGGTTCGAGAATGGCCGCCGCCACGGAACCGTCGCCTTTAAACTGGCCGTGCGAATTTTTCTGAAATCAAAACGTTTCCACGACTGCCGGATATGGATCATTATTGGTCGTTCATTTTATTGTCATTCCTTTCGTCGACCAGCAATTTTTGGAGACCGATAACGGACGGATAGCTCGCCGTTGCATGGCTTTCGGTCCGACTGATGCGGTCGACGAAAGTTCAGGTCTCTGCGTATTCGTTAACAATAGCGTAATAAGGCGAATGACCGCCGAAATCTAATTTTAAATAAGCGTAAAACGCGGGCAGTTTTGTCACATGAAAAGTATATACTTTTGCGCCTGGTGGCGCGGGCGGAAAGTGGCTCTTTTTGCAAGTTGGGAATTCTACAATGTTTTTGTTCGTGTAAAAGTGAAATCAGCCAATGGCCTTGACAAATTTGCACTGTATAATAACGTTCTCATTCGGCAAGAATCGTCGATTTTCCGCCCTTGTTTGACAGTATACTATTCAATCATTCTTTTCCTTTGTATCGTTTTGATTTTCTACAGCGCTGTCCTACCCCTCACAGAAAAAAATATGTTCGGTGTCCGAAATGACACCCGATGGGGTGTAAACCCAAATTTTTTTAGTGTTTACACCGACTTGGGTGTCATTTCGGACCCCGAACAATATTTTTTGGTGTACATTTCCGTAAGGGACCGACCATGCAACCTGGTCCGACCATGACTACTATTTACCCCGACAGTTTTAAAAAAATCAATATATGAAAAATCGGCAAAGTAAACGAGATCTCGAGTGATTCGCAACGAGCGGCCTTCAGACCGACCTTAATCGGAACAAAATGTTGAGTTCAATTCTCCCGAACAAAATTTTGAAAAACGGCCGTTTTCATTTACATCAGACCAGACCAAATCTATTTTTTCAAATATACAATAAATTCATTGACATATGACTTTCGACAATATAGAATAAGACATGGCACCCCGTCTTAATCGGCCCGACGATTATAAAATTGGTATATAAATTTTATGAAAGCAGCTGGAAAATTATTTTATAAAAAATAATGCAAATCCAGTTAATATTCGTATCGAAACATCATTAATAAGAATAATTAATATATATATATATATATTACTATATATTATATTTTATGATAGTTTTTTTATTTTCTTGACAGACATTCATCGTTTAAGCTATGTATATATACGACTTGAAAAAGGACAATGTATATTAACTATAGTAATGCGCTAATATAACATTTACTTAACTTAAATCTCTTTAAAACTGTTTGAGTCTAGTATATCCAACAGCTGCCTGTACATGTAAAATAAAGTAAGGCCCGTTAGATACATACGAGATTTGCCGCAAAATATATTGACAAGCGACTTCTCATTTATTTATACAGAAATCGGTAAAACACATAGAAATCAAAGTTGAATGTAGATCTATACATAATAAGTGTCATTCAATAATAAAATTAATTAACCTGACGCAAAACATGCAATAAGTAGTGAATTTGCTCTTGCCAATTTAAAAAAAAACACAAATGTTGACATTATAATCACAATATATATATATATATGCATATAGATATTACACTTTTTCTTATTACCGTCAATAGATTTTTCAATAGTTTTCTTAATATAGTTTTTCGTTTGTTTATTCAATAATTTCTTCAATAATTTCTGCAATCATTTTCTAAATAATTTCGGGGATCATTTTCTAAATAGATTTTTATTTGTTTTTTCGAGAGCTTTCTCAGTACATTTATCAATAGTTTTATCAACAGTTTTATCAACAGTTTTATCAACAGTTTTTCCATTTATTTTCTCAATAGTTTCTTCAATAATTTTCTCAATAATTTCTTCAAGAATTTTCTCAATAGATTTTCATTTGTTTTTTCGACAGCTTTCTCAGTACATTTATCAATAGTTTTATCAACAGTTTTATCAACAGTTTTTCCATTTATTTTCTCAATTGTTTCTTCAATAATTGTCGCAATAATTTTCGCAATAATTTATTCGATAGTTTTGCCAATGATTTCTTCAATAATTTTCTCAACAGTTTTCCATTCGTTTTATCAACAGTTTTGTCAACATATTATTTAAAAATATATCCTTAAAAACACAAGAAAAACACATATTTTAAGATGTATTATTTTGTTGCACCTGGCACTATGTGAAGTCCACAGCAATTATTATTTTTTGAATTTTTTTTTGAATTTTTTTTTTTGTCGTGTTAGTGAGCTTCAAATATTCTGAGAAAAATCAGGTTGCATCATACTAGACTCTAGTATATATCTAATTTTTGTAAGACATTTTTCAAAATTAACTTCACGGAAAATAAAAACAGAATTTCAAAAATTGCATTTTTTTACTTTAGCGAAGGGGGAGGGGGGTCAACCCTCAAACAATGGAAGTCTTTTTTTGTCCAAAAACCATTTCCAATAGACATATTTAAGAATCTTTGACGGTGGCATCTGGAGATACCCTTATTGTCCATGTTTGTTTTCTTACACTAAACCCACTTCTTCATACGCAATTAACACGATACGCAAGTAATAAAAAAAACTGTACAGCATGTACGGTCTTTAAAATCGCTGAATACGAATCTGGTAACAAATTTTCAAAATTCCCCAGTATATCACAAGGAACAATGAATGAATTAAGATCAATAAAGAAGAACAAAAGAGCACGACTGATCTCTCAGATGATGCTAATTTCTGCCTCGTCATGCTGAAATTTTAGAAGATATTGCGCAGAGAGAGAGAAGCGTTCCGAAGTGCCTCCGAGTGCACTCTCGAAGCGGTCTGTTCAACTCGCTCGCTCACTCGCTAGCCACGCCTCGTATTGTCTTCTTATACGAGTTACGTGTTATCATTGCGTGCTCCGAGTACACTGACATCCAGGAGGTATTGCCCTTACGAGCACTGCACGCATCGTTCGCGTCGCGCGTCTCTGCGGCTTTTATATGCACACACACACACACACACACACACACACAAGGATATATTTACTGATATACCGGAAGGGCGTTATGATTTAGTCTTGGCGCTAGATTATGCAACGTGGGCGGATCGCGAAAGACCGTTACGACGGCGTAAATTGCCATTCCGATACATACGTTGCGGATGGATAAAAATTATTCATCCTATATATATATACCTTAGCGTCCATGGAGAAAAACGAACTCGGATTGTTGTCGCGATGGCTCCGGAAACTCATCTCGAAAGTGACATTTCGTATTGTTTCCGGTTTTAGTTCCATGTCATTTTCAAATAACGATAGTACCTCCCCCTATAAATGTAACCGATCAATGGAACGCGTCATCATCGTCAGGAAGTCTGCAACATTTTTGTGGACCCAGTAAACGAGGAAGGATTGAAGAGTCAGAAATGGTCAGAAATTGGATTGAAAGTGACCATCGTGTGGTATACTCTTTCAGTACTACATGAAGATCTTCTCGCAGAAGCGTTCCATCGAGAGTATGACATTTTACGACGCATAAAACATGGAAGTACAACGAGGCATGGGAAGAGCGCTTTATTACACAAAGTATAACCACTTGTAAGTATAGTAATCCGAAACGTGACTTTATTTAATGAACGGTCAGTTATTGCCTCGAGGTAAAAATAGCGCAATGAAGAATAATTATATTGATTATAGCCGCGCTATCGTTGAAGCTCGTCGTGAATGTGAAAAAATGAAGAAAAACTGTAAAAACTGAGGCTTTTTGGCCTCGGAAGAATGACACGAATTTTTCAGAATAAGTCTTCCGTCATTCAGCGATAATAAAAATACGAATTCGACGAGGATGCCGTCTATAGTAATTGGGGAAATCCCCGTCGACATCAAGAGCGTGCTTTTAGCACTCGACGAATGGTAATAGTTCTATATCGGTTAACAGCGGGCGCTCTATAATTACTAGTAGCTTCTTTACGATAATCGTTGGGAGCTACTTCTTCGGGTACTTACTTGCCATCATAAACGTTGGAATTATTAACTAGTATATGGTACTTTATTATGCCTTTATGCTTCGGTCCGATTTTATGTTACGTCTGCGGCCGTATGCCCGTCAGAAACAAAAACAGACTTTTAGCGAATTTTATATATGCAGAAAAGTCGTGTTTGCAAGTCTCCATGGGCATCTCTCTTAGGCTACTTGAGGTTTCGCTAATTGGGTAATCACGAAATACATTATGTACATCCTCACTTTCATGACAATTATTATTCCAAGTTATTGCCGAGTTATCGTAACGACGTCAACAGTGGCAACGTATATTAGTTTAAATTTACTGGTAGCTGATATATATCGAAATTTACTTTTCTCTTTTGAACAAAATTCCGAAATGATATTTTTACACGTATGTGTAGGCAACACTTCTATACCTAAAACATTTTACTGACTTGTAAATTTCGTGATGTTTACACGGATTTTCTAACCTCAAGAATTGTTTTTTTTTTTCTTCAAACGGACGCCATTTTCTTTTTTTTTTTTTGTAAAAATAATCTTGAAAAATATTTTTGTACTCTCAAATTATCAATAAGTATATATAGAAAAAAATTGTTTCAGCAGTTTTGTAGAAAATATTAGATTAATGACATCAGAAGTAGAAAAGTAAACGCAAATGAAAGGAAACGTATAGTGATGGTAAGCGGTAAAAATACCTTAAAAAAAAATGAAGAAGTGTAATTATATACTTTCAATATCTTAATAATTAAGTGTCGACTAATTTTAATAGTAATTAGTGGCAATAGTCCCTTAATATAAAACAAGACCAGTTTATGGACATTTTTTGGACTCCTTTTTTTCTGGACCTTAAAAATAGAGTCCAGAAAAATTGGACAGTTAATTAATTAATTATAGAGAATTAGAACATTTTACTAATTATTGATAGAAACACAAATAATCATCACAATTTACGAAAATCAACATTTTTTAAAGTTTAAAAAGATGAATTAAATTTTAGTCATTTGTCGTGTTACTATAGTATATATAAGTAGGCGTAAAAGTGAATTTTGAAAATTGAACATTTTTATGTTGCGGATTGAATAAGGATGCCGATAGATTACGGATGCATCGAAAAAACTCGTCTGTATATCCTGCATCGGATCTCGTTAAAATCACGTAATGCAGAATTATGAGGATATTCGTGAGTTTTTCACTTGATTACCCACATGAATAACGGTGTTGTCAGCCGCCGCTTCGTTAAGGAAATGTCTGGTTGGCATTGACATTTTCTACGTCAAACCTGTCATAATAACAATACGGGCTATGGCGCATCGCTATTATATATGTACACGAATATTTTTTTGACATCCGATTCAACTTTCTCGAGTCAGGAACCATTATAGATAAGCAGACTCGCAATGCCGTTTATTTTTATTTATATCTCGTTAGCGTCGCGTAACAAATAATATTTTATTCTTATTACTTATTAGTAAATTTGTAAAATAATTTATTAGGTTAAAAGTTAACCTATTACACAAAATTAAACGAGTTAAATATAGTTGAAAAGTTATAAAGTTAAAAAGTTAAAAGTTAAAAATATAAGGTGAAAAGTTTAAAGTAAAAATTAAAAGCTAAATATTGAAAGTTAAATGTAAAAAGTTACAAATTAAAGGTAAAAAAATTCATCGCAAAAAGTTAAAAGTTAAAGGTAAAAAATTTTAAATTAAAGGTTAAAATTAATGACAAAAATATAATGTAGTTATAATACAATAAACTACTAAAAATTCCCTTTGAATTTTTCATGTGACGAGATTTTTTTCGCAATTTCCCTCAATCTCGATGACCATTCACCTTTCCCGCAAATAGATAAGAACGTTTAACAATTTCGCAGCTTTGTAATCCTTAACTATCGCATAATAGTATATCGATTGCGGCATGTCGAATCACTGCTTGCAAACATTTTCGTTGTTGCTCGCGTGACCGAAATTCAAAACTTTTATCCCACGTAATCGTGGGAATGAGACTCGCGTCGAATGGCTAAAGACTTCAAGAATGTCGTCTGTTTATCAAACGAGTAGAAAATCGGTGAATTTAAATAATATAGTAAATTTCCGGTTAAAAGAGTAACGAGCCTCCCTATTAGACAACCGCTCATATTACTAACACTACTAATATTCAATTTATAAAAAAAATTCCAAAACAATAATCCGATGGTGGCAAATATATATATATATATATACGTGTGTGTGTTTTCGTTATGAGAACGAATCCTGTCGTTCCTTATATCAAGAAAATTCCACTTGTTACAAAATTACATTGGCTTACAGCCAAAATGTACATTCAATATGCCGCTATATATTTTTCTTATGTATAGTTTGATCCGCTAAAATCTTATTGAGAACATTTTTATAACTCATATTAAAATTATTACAATTATGTAACAACTACGTAACATTTACGTAACAAGTAAGAATTATGTTTATGTTATGTATCTGTTACTGTCAATAATGCTTCGAATCTCCAGCAATCGCTTCACACATTGTTTTCCAATTGTTTTCCGGTTCAGTAGTTTCAGTGTTACAGGCCAAAATATAAGAGAAACGTCGATTTTTTGGGCAAAAATAAAAATAGCCATAAAGAAATAGAAAACCAAATGATGTCCAATTTCTCATTGTTTACATGCACGCCGCATTTTTACAAAGTAAATAGAGTATATCGATGAAGACATAAGCCATTGGAAAGAACTATGGAAATGTTTAAAGATATCTCCGCGGAAAAGAAACGAAAAAAAATTCATAAAACATTTTTCGAATGTAATTTTCGCAGGTCAAAATACATAGAAAAATGTAGTGGCATTAAATATATACAAAAAAAAAATTTTTTTTTTAAAACAATTTTATCATTTTTACATGCAATATTGAATATAAATAAAAAATGTATTTTACATGCATTAATGTAATTATTACATGTATTAATTTTCGGTGGGACTCGATTCGTCAGATGCTTTTCCCGCACCTGGTATATAGCAACCGCGAACACAAACGTGTCCATATATCGCAACTAATTAAGGGGTATCTTTAGATATCGTTACTGCGATAAACAGTGATCGTTATTGGGATATTGTCATTTTTGTGAAAAAAAAAAAACAAATGAAACATTCTTTCTTTACAATTTACAAAATCGTCTATCCTTTATATTACGTTATTTCATAATAACTCGAATAATATAATAAAATTATATATTAATCTCGAAAATTAATCTCGAAAATTAATCTCCATAGATAAGCCTGCATTTAAGGGGAAGCTATAGCGGCTCGGTCGATAACGTCAATTCCTAACCTTAACTATTCGAATTAAACTGAAACTATAGATATATTTTCCAGTCCAAATCTTTTTTATGGCACTTTAGATTTGGACTTCAAAATATATGTACAGTTTCTGTTTTATTTGAATATTTGAGGTTAGGTAATGACTTTATCGACCGAGACACTTCCCAATAATTCATCTTCATAATTCGCAGTCTCGTTTCTGTATATCGGTTTTGTCTAGAAAATACTAGATATGATTATTTTGAGCATATTTTTTGTAGGTTAGAATAAAATAGCTTTTCCTAGATGAAAACTAGACAGATATCTGTTTAGATCATGGACATACATTGTTATCATGGCCCCATATAAATTAAGCGTCTACCTGCGGATATACCCTTGTGGAAATTGCCAGGGTCTGGGCCCGGGCAATTTCTAGATGGGTATTGGGGCTATACATGGTTTTCCAGTCTAAAACCAGTAATTATTCTTGGTAATCTGGACAGAATCGATACAGCGCAATGATTAATTTCTGCTAGGGATTTAATTAGAAAATAAATATTGTGAAAAAAATATTTAAGAAATTTGGCAATAATTTTCCATTTGACAGATTGTAAATAATTCGAACTTGATATAATCTACTCATATTTGTCTATTATTAGAATACAGACAACATTCTATTACGACATCCCGAAAATAACATGCACACATACTAAACCCCTGCAGTTTAGTAGGAAGTGTGCACCATATACCAAGAAACGCATGTAGATCGATAACGGCATACGTATATTACCCGACAAAAGCTTCTGATGGTTTCTCCGTAGTGTGGCAAAGGTTTTACATTATAAGTCCATTGGAGGCGATGGTTTCCATCACCAGTAATCGGTTTATTTATTAAGTGATATATACTTACACCTTGGAGGATACACATTCACGTTGAGTTTACCCTTGGACATGACGAATCTCGACGGGGATTTGCACAACGAAGATCTGCGAGAAAGCGGGCATAATTTTGCAGAAATTAATTCGAACTGGGATATCCAGAGCGAATAGATGAAATACTATAGTGACGAAACTATTAAGCTCGGCAATCTAAAATATCACACAAAATGTATTTATATTAATACAATTAATTGAAAAATAGTTACATCCTCCGATGGTGCAGTCATATATTCCACTTAGTATTATCGTCAATCATTGACACGAGTTATTCTTGATAAGATTATTACACGCCGCAAACGTGGAATTTTGAAAATTTTATTCTATTTCGGCCTTCCTCACCTCTCTTCGTGGGAAAGCCATTCGATCGTCATTATTTTTGTTACTCTCCATTGCATACCTTGGTAAGTTTTTGAATCGCTTTCGAGAAACGAAGCAATTTCAGAAATCGCAAAATATCACTATATATATATACATATATGCCGCGTGCAATTTAGTCGTCGCTTTTTTTGTCCGCCCGATTTCTGCCGTAAAACGCGTGTAGACTCGGATACTTACGAGGTTACAGGCGCTCGATCGTGCTATATAGCGGCAGAAGGAAGGAAAAGAATTTAACCATGACCTTAGGAGTTCGCGAACCTTAACCCGAAGCGAGACTAATTGGAAGGTTCATGCGAGTGTATATGTATGTAGGTATATATACCCCACGGCTCGTCGGGACCCGAGTTTATCTGGATGCACGGAATTAGGATCTATGTATATCCACGTGTTTACTCTTATCGATGTAAACAATTTACCGTTGCAAAGAAAAAAATAGAAAGAAAGAAAACCCGAGCGATAGCGCCTTGACTTTTGCAGGTGATAATAAGTTGGCATTTTTTTTTTAATCCCCCCAGTCAACAATCACAGA
>JAPYZR010005531.1:922-12330 GCA_030522945.1 Trichopria nigra
TTGGCTGATCTTAGATCTGATTAGATTTTTGTGATTTATCCATACTAAAATAGAGGGGGGATGACCAAAAAACATTTTCGCAAGTTTTTAGGATGTTATATTTGGCATGTTAAATTCATCGTTATATCTTAAGGCAATGTTTCGTCCAACCTACGGTGAAGGGGAGAAGTTTTGAAAATGTTCATTTTAAATTTTATAACACAAGCATATAAAAAGAAGCACATTAATCTATATGGAAATAGAAATAATTAATACGTTTCAGTTCATATACTATCAATCGAATTGTGTGGATGTGTATGGAGCAAATGTGAGTTGGTATATCAAATTCATAAACTTATAGCACTCTGAGCGGTGCGGCCGAAGGCCGCAGGCGCGAAGCCCCTAGTTTGTTCTTATAATAATTGCAGTTCCACCATGTGCGTTATTTTGCGGGTGATTAGTCTTGTATATTGCATAATTTCGTATATACATATAATTTTTGTTAGTAAAGTGTGTTTCTGACACCATCATTATGTCAATTTTTTCTTGAATTAAGAATGCTTTTAATTCAAGGTGTCTCTGCATGAGACCATTTGCAATCTAAATGGCAATTTTTATATTGTTCATTTGGACATATTACTTACGAAAACGGTTAGTAGATTTAACTAGTGTTCCCAGTTTAGGGTGATTTTGGATGATAGTTGTGGAACTTTTACCTATTCTATTCAATGAATAACCTTCTCCCACTATCGTCGAAAATCTCCCTAAACTGCTAACACTGGGTTTAACATCGTATCCATTCTTTGCATTAATTGCTCCATCATATGTTCAAGTTTTGTGTTTGTACTTGTGTAATTTATGTTGTTATTTGCTTGTGTGTTAAGTTTGGCCTCGTTCTGCTGACATTTAAATTTTTTTGTGCGTTGGTATTTAAATTTAAATTTATTTGATTTTGTTTGTTTCCACGGATTAACGCCTTTTCTTTTAGTATTGGAAAGAGTTTTTGTTGCAATTTTTTATGAGTTGGGCATCGTTTACAGCTTGCAGTAAGATTCCCTCTGCAGTTTGCACATACTACATTTTTTGTTTTTTGTTGTATGGGACATTCATTAGTTAAATGCTTTTCTGCGCACTTAACGCATTTCGGTCCTTTGAAGCAGTAATTTTTCATATGTCTATATTCCTGACAGTTGTGACATTGAAGAATTTATCTCTTAATGTTTGGTGGTTCAAATTTGATTACTGTATGTAGTATACGATTTACCTTATACTTGGTACTACTTGGTTGTTTGGTTTTATTTTGAACTCAACTGTAAATAACGGCAGCGGTGTTTTTGTAATGGGGTGTGTTATATTGTATATTCTCAAGATTTTTTGTCCATGTCCTAATAAACATTTGGAGACATAAATATCTAAAAGATATCTTTTAGACGTCTTTATTTAAAAAGATATCTAAAAGATGTATTTTGGAAAGATGTCTTACTAAAGACATCTAAAAGATGTATTGTACAAAGATATCTTGCGAATGACATCTAAAAGATGTCTTGTGCAAAGATATCTTGCGAAAGGCATCTAATCGATATCTTTTCGAAAAATTTCTTTTTTCAAGATGTCTAAAACATGTCTTCTACAAAGATATCTAGCAAACGACGTCTAAAAGATATCTTTTTCGAAGACATTTTAAAGATGTTTTGAAGATATCTTAAGGATGTATCTAACGTGAATATTGCGCATGCGCGCAAATTTCGGAGTCACGAATTTTTCGCGACGATTACCGCCGCCATATATTATATATATTACAGATGACTGCCAAAAGTCGCCAACGCATAATAGTTTTTTGTTTTGTGATATAAAATTTATTGGATACTAATTGTGATTCGCTCAATATATATAAGGTGAGCATATATATATTTTATAATTCCACTGGATATTTCGTCACCCACTTTTCCCATAAAGCAAAGCTAAAATTTTAACCGTCTCAGATTACCGCACTTACTATCTTAATCTGAATTAGTAAAATTTTTACTATTTGAAATAGTAATTCAGTGTTTGACTAATGAATAGTTATTTAGTCTAATTCTACTATATGAATTAGTAAAATTGCATACATTTTTCTTATTAATTCAAATTAGTATAAATAAAAATAAATAAAAATAAATAGGCAATGCTAAATTTTGCAACGTATTCTATACAGACTATAGCAGTATAATTAGATGGTTAAATATCTCATAAAACTCAATAGCTGTCATAGGGTAGTGGTTAGCGTGCGTGCGTGGCGAGCGAGAGTCCCGAGGTTCGAATCCCGCCCGAGGTGAATCCGATAAAAACGATTTTTTTCATTTATATGCGAGCGAAAAAAATGTGAAAATAGGTAAGTAAAGTGTATAAAATTGTAATTTGTAAATACTTATGTACATTTTTTTTTTTATATTACTGCCCTTTCTGCCCTTCAATGCGGCTAATTGGCCCCACACCAGTACGTCGGTGTAACGGGAGCTGCAGGTCGTCTTTTTAGATGGAACCATAGTCACATTTGTCGAGGATGTAGGAATCTGCAGAAACCCACATCAAATACAGTATAGGTCATGAGTCGATTCCTGCCCGATAAACAACGCTCCGAAATGCAAACAAACAACATGGTCCGTCTTACACATTGCGGACTGCTGCTTGTAAGCAATTTCGAAACATTGCGTGGCCGGCCGGGATCGAACTCACGACCTATGACTTCGTAGTCCAGTACGCTAGTGCCTTATAGTACTTACCAGTACTATAAGTAACAAGTACCTATTCACGTGGTTGCACTTGTTCACAGTTAAAAATCACTATTTTTTAAAAATCACTATTTGGTTTAGATCTAACTAACCCTTTTTCCAGAACTTTGAAAATTTACGGTGATTTCAAATTTATGGGCTAAACGTAAACACACGTCCGTTTAGCTCGGCTGAATTGAATCAGAGAACTTATTACAAATTTAAACGCAATTCTGTAGCATAGAAAAGCATGATTTTTCCTCAATATTTCCCTTCGGTTGGGTTTGGTAGGGTCTTACCACGCTCCTTTAACACAAATGAATGAAGGAATGGTAAAGATTCTATTAGTCCTGAAGACGGCCCACAAGATGTCGAAACATTGAAAATATATTACTGTTTGAGACATCGGAGTAATTATTTCTCAATTACCATCCACGACGGACAGATCGAAGGAACGGAGAGTATTAATTTCAATTAATGAAAAAAACATGAATGAATTACAAAATGTGCCGATACAACTATTAGACAAAACACGATTTAAAATGAAAACCTATTTTAACGTCGGTATATACCACACATCTTAACGTTTAATATATAAAAGGAAATATTACTTAATAGGTATGAGATCATTATTTTACTCGAACGCAAGTCCGACGTCACGTTTTATCGTTTGATCATAGTGCGGAGAAAGATACCGGATAATAATGATGCCGACAACATTGGATAATGTCATTTGGTAACCGATAATGTCAGGTGATGAATGATGATGACGACAATGACGGCGATAATTATTTTGACGATAATGATATAGGTGGATGATTTTGGATGATCGTCTACCATCACTAAATCATAATTAGTGTTATTTGTCTTCTATCATCATTGTCAACAATCTTTTCACTCAGTTTTGTATTTCTTCCTAGTACAATTTCTGTTCCACTATTCTTGACATACTATTCATATGTTCCATTTTACCAGTACTGCCAATATTATCATTTAATTAAATTATCTTAAATAAATTATGCTCGATGAATAATAAGTATATATTTAAAAAACATATTGATGGATTACATCACAATTAACGTACATAACAAGATACACGAAATAAATGCTGAAATAAACAAAACTATATATGTACTATACGCAGTACACGAAAACGAATTGAAAGGTATTGCGGTCAGTTCCAAAATATGCAAAAAAGGGATTCGAAGCAATTAAAGTGAACTCCTTTTAATCCCTTCGACTTCCTTTTTTGCACATTTTGGAATTGGCCAATTCCAACCTTTCAATTCCTTTTCATTTACTGCGTAAAAACAAGATTCTCTTAAAAATCATTACGCAAGTTGAAAAAAATTGATGTAAAATAAATTATTTTAACATAATTCATTATAAAATTTACATTTCACGCTAATAGAATTTAGACAAAATATATTTCAGAATATGAACATAACATTTTTAATTTAACAGAAGATAGGTATATATTTTAAAAATTTACTATAGACGAAATAATATACTTACCACCAATGATAAAAATCTAAGTATAATTCTAACTTACCCACAGTTGGAAATAAATATTTATAATGATAACGTTTTTAAATTTCTATAATATTACAGAAGATTTGAGTATTATTAAAAAATATCTTTTTAGATTAAATAGCATGGACCCGAACCGAGTTATTTCATTTCATTGAATGTAAGATGTTCGTGAAATTTAAAAACATGTATAGTACATTTTATATACACCTTATTTAAATTTAATACACGTGCATAATCAACTCCTTCATTTACGTGTTCCTAAAATTTCATTAAAATATTTCTAACAGAGATAACAATTTTTTAATTTTATAGTTTTTGCTTTATTTTAAAGGTCTGTTTTATAATTGAATAAATTCAGAATGTAAATTTGTTAAATTCTTTAAACCTTTGTAGGATATGTTGAGGCCAGGTGTTATTCGACTAGATTTTCAAAACTTTTCTTGCCACGAATTTCACAATGTCTGACGCACCTAATAAAATATGATTTCCTAGCCTGATCAAGTATTTTAAAAAATGTGTAGCTTTCTTTTAATTTCGCAGATTTTTAAATTAATTTTAATACCAAATCTTACATAAAAAAGACAAGCCCGCAGAGGAAACTTAATTATTATGGGCCATATAACTGAATAAAAACAAAAAAATAAAAATAAAAACAAAAAAAATGACTGTACGTAAAAACGTATATATTAGGGCATAACTTCAATGTCTATCCTTTGTTTGTTACTGCACTTTCAAGTACATTAATATCTCTGTATTAATATTGTATTTTTTATATACCGAGTTTATTATGTTTATATGTCAAGCGGATTCTTGATCATCTCTTGTTTAGTTTGGTTTGTTCTACGTATTCACGGTTACATTATTTTTTTTCGTTCTTCCTGGACCTAGGGCAATCGTAAGCAGGTTAAAATGATGCTGTTCTTTATGTTGCAGCTGTGATACATTCAAGTTATTCTTGGAGGCTCCAGTCGTTAGAACTACGTCCAAAGGTTCGACGCCCCGACCTGACTCAACTGGAAAAAACCGGTTCTTTCTTCTTTTCTTTCTTTTTTACTAGAATTCACTTTTTGCGCTTATTTAAGCGTCGGAATTATACCGCTTTCTCCCTCTTCGCTACCAACCCTCCCGCTCCTCCTTCTCACAGCCATATAGTATCACTCCATTTCTTTATTTTCTTTATCTACCTGTTTATCTATCCACCTCTGTTCATCTCTTCAACAACCCACTAACCCGACCATCTTAATATCTATTTGACTATGTTTTACATTATCCTCTTGTATAAATTTTGTTGAATTAATGCCTGTTTTATTTATGTATCCTCTATAGTTTTTAAGATAATTCAACATATTGTAACCTATTGATTTTGAATATTTAGAATATCTGCAAAGTGCTAAAAAGCTAATTTTTTTGCATATTTTCGTGTACTGAGATAATGTAAAATTCATTAGTTTCTGAGTTATGACACTTATTCAGAATTAAAAAAATTGTTCGCTTATACTACCGCCCTTGCTCAAAATTTTATTAAAGGGCATATAATATTCATATAGATATTACAAATCTTATCCTCGCAGTTCCAAATGTTAATTCTACGCCCGTATCTGAATCAGAATTGCCAGAAAGTTCATGCGGAGATGTACATTTCAAATGAAAAATTGTCCACTTATATCTCCAAAATCTGGCCAAACATTGGTCAGAATACCAGTACAGATATACAATGAATTCAGTAGTACTGGCTTAATTCCGGTAAAAAATAAATTATACAACCCTTTAATACCACGTGTATAGTAAATGTGTAGTAAAACATGTGGTATTTGTTTTACCCTCCATAAAATATTTAAATATAAATATAATATAATTCATAGTAGAAAAACGCTGAAAAACAGTCAAAACGAAAACACGAACTTGTACGATGAAACACAATATTGCGCATAATTAAGCAACTTGTAGCATACAAATTGTTAACATACATTCAACGTATTTGATTCTACTACGTCCTCACAAAAAAACACAGTGAGTAATTTGTACACATAAGCCGAATTCCATAAAAACTCTTATCGCCTTTGTCTGCTCAAGAATATGAAAGAATCATCGAAAGTGCACTTCGTAAATTATATAAAACCGTACTGCATAAATAATTTAAATTAATGGACACTCAGAATACCTTTAATGAACTTTAAATTAATAAGTACATTTACGAAATCCTGAAAGAACGAAATTTGGATTTCATTTCCCTTTTTTTTATTTAACCAAACCATAATAATATCGTGTTTGAGCTCGTTTTAATGGTCATTTCAAAAGATGACCGAAAGAGTAAACCAAATTTCATTTCTTTCAGGATTAAATAAATTAGAAATTGTTAAAAAGATTAGACGACAACGGATGGTTTTATATCATACCCCCGTAGCTACGTGGAAGAAATATAACAGTTGAAAAACCAATGACGGAATTCGAAATCTTCCCTCTTTTACTTCTTCATCCGTCTTCATCCAACTCATAATTTTAGGTGTAGGAAACTTCATATAAATAGAGGTGCATGTAAGCACCCAGTGGATAATGGACTTTGAACGTCTGAATTAATGAATGAATATTCGGAATTGTTCCAGAAACGGCTGAGGATCGGGTGTCTTCTGGTAAAAAAAATTCACCGGGGATCCGTAACGACGAACCGTACAGATAATCGGAAGGGCGTGCGTTAGTATCTAACCGCACATGGGTACGTAGACCCAACAATACTGTTGACAATATACGAGTCCAATCCGAATTCGAATGACACATCAGGGTTGCCAACATGTACCATAATTCCATATACCAACACATGGTGTAGTACCATAATTATGGTATTTGTTGGCAACTATGTGACACATTAATGCTGCCTTTAATGTACGGTGCCAGCGCTCTATCATTCCATTCGCAGATGGATGGTACGCGGTAGGGCGAATGCGCTTGAAACCGGTCAGGCATAAGAGTGATCCAAACAATCTGCTCTCGAACGGCTTCCGGCCACCGCGAACATCGATCGATAATTGTCAAAGGGTATCTGTGCCCATTGATTGTACGCGAAGGACCGACGATATCGATGTGTATGTGCTGAAACCGGCCGACAGGAGCGACGATTTCCGCGGGTAAGCGCTTGACGTGTCACGAAACTTTCGACTGTTGGCAGTCGATGCACACCCTGCACCATTTTTTAATGTCGGCGTGCATAGCAGGCCAGATTTACCTCTGCCTAATTAGGCGATCGGTCACCTTGCCGCTGGGATGAGCGATGCTATGAAATTGATTAAACACGTGATTTCGTAGCGTGCAGGGAATGCACGGGCGTACAGATTCCTGCGAAATGTCACAGTACAGTTGTGTATGATCGGGACCCCACTGCAGACGCTTAAAGCGGACTGAGAGGTCTACATTTTACTGTATTTTTTCAGTTCCGAATCGATCGTTCATTGAGGTCAATCTCAAGCGGTAGGCGGATGGTTTCGATTCGCGAAAGTGAATCAGCGACAATAATTTCGCTTCCTGACACGTGCTCGATGCACGTGGTACACGCTTTTTTACAAAATCGCTTGTGTTTCCAACAAAGAGTAGCAGGGGATTGGTTAATCGGGGTTTCTGCCCTCTTACGCGAATTACTGCGACTACGATTGCGGTTACGGGAAGACCGGGTACCGCGATTTCGAAAATCAGATTGTTTAAGAGCCTTTACAAGTTCTTTCAGCACGTTTTCCACGCGACTAAGTCCAACTAAGGCTGGAGAAATTGCCTCGGACGATTAACATTTAAATTTAAACCCATCGCTTCGACGATGGTATCTGCAAGATCCGCGACTTCTTGCAGGTCGGTAACTCGCGAAGCAGTGATAATACCTTTGCACGCAGACGGTAAATGTTCGAGGAAAATCGACCTTAAAGTTTTATCATCGCAAGTACCATTATTCAGATTTCGTAAACGGTATAAAATTTGGGACGGTTTCTCGTCGATTGTGACCTCACCTTTTAGCAACGATCGTGACCGCTCTTCCGCCGACTTAGCATACGTGGTCATAATACGGTCTTTTACGCGTTCGTACTGGCCCGCATTGTTCGCACCGTGAAACAAATCTCCGATGCAAAGGACCACATCGTTGTCGAGCGCTTCTACGGGAGCGTTTATTTTCGCTTGATCACGCTTGATCTGGGCATTGGCGAATGCCGCTTCCACTCGGAGGAACCATGCCGCAGGTTCGTATTTCAGAAATGACGGGATTTTCGGCGCGTGATACGCATCAACGCGAACGGGATTGTTTGAAGGTAGACCTTCCAAGTTGAGCTGACCCTCGGTCCCGTCAGCTAGGTCCGACGCAGCACCGTCGGTTTCGAGATGCTTTCCCAATCGCGCTATGTCCGATGATAATTTCTGAATTTGATCACCGAATGTTTTATTTTGCAAAGCGAGGTCATGATTGTCTTTAATAAATTGCCAATTCAATCCGTCTAAACGCTGAAGCTCGTGTTGCAAAGCCTCGTCCGACATTTTAGCAAAAAGAAAATTCTGATCGATATTCTAAATTATTTCGCAAAGCCAATCGTCTATAAAATATAAAATGTTCGACAGAAAACTCGGCGGCGATTTTTGTCACTGTACACTCACGGTTACCGCGCCCGCACTCTGAACAAAGTTTTTCCAAGTGGTGACTTACAAACAATGGGCGATGACGTCAACAAGATGGCGGCGCCGAAAACGCGGGACTTGGCTCGATGAAGACAAAGGCGGTTCCGAGGGGATGGAGACGTCGAGAACCTGGCTGACTGTTGTAATGAAGTCAAAACGACGCACAGCCTCCTGGCAATGACCTCAATCTCGCGCAGGTGGCCGAGACGCGAGCAGGTTCACTGTCTCTCTCTTGCATTCTCGCAGCACTGGGGAAACGGGTGAGGCTAGTATGCCTACCCCTACAAATATCATAAAACGGCTGCACGTTGTATATATACAAGTCCTGCTTAGCATGCAATGCTATATGTATGTTACTTCGTTCCGTGATTAATCGTGCGTGCGTCTCTGCGTGGCGTTTGTTTGTTTCCTAGTTTTAAGGTATCTTAGCGTTCTACTGTTTTCTAGGTACATGTTATATATAGGTATGGATGCTCGTGTGTTTCATGCTTGAAAGTTTGAATTTAGCAGGTTACGGGTCCAGTGATTACCCGGAAGATAGAGGTCATCAATACCTCCGCTATACGGGCTCTATGACGGGCCAGAACCTCTCCTCCAACGGAGAACAACAATGATATTATTTTTACATGAGCAGATAAAGGCAATACAACAGTAGCTCTAACAAAACGTGACAACTTACAAAAAATGAATAATTTATATACAGGGTGTCCCAGAACTGGAGGATATAATTTCAGGAGGCGATTCTCGTGAAATTTAAAATTAAAAAGTCCTTTACCAAAATTCGATCCGACGCATATAATTTGAATGGCGAGCAATTGAAGTTTAGAACAAAAAATTACTGTTTTTGCAATAACTCGGCTCATTTTCAACCTATATTAACGAGTGAGGGCGCATTTTAAAGAGTTTTTCAAGCCCAAAAATTGCTCTTCGAGAGCATATTATCTTAGATGAATATTTCGTTAGTTATGGCATCGTAAAGTGAAAAAATTGCCTTTTTTTGCGGTTTTTCCCCGTCTAACTGATTCCGGTAAATAGCTAGCGAAATATCATATAAACAAACTTGTAGAGCTTGAAAAGACGAAGAACTTGCACCCTCACACATTTCGTTTCGATAAAAATTGAGTCCAGGGGGAGACGTTAAATTTCAACAAATTAGTGAAAAACGCGCTCCATCAATGTCAAATCCGTTTTTCGTCAATTTTTTAAGATTTATCGTCTCCCTACGGATTTAATTTTTATCGAAACGAAACGTGCGAGGGTGCCAATTCTTCATCTTTTCAAGCTCGACAAGTTTATTTATATGATATTTCGCTTGCTATTTACCGGAATCAGTTAGACGGGAAAAACCGAAAAAAAGACAATTTTTTCCTATTATGAGGCCTTAACTAGCGAAATATTCATCTCATATAATATGCTCTTAAAGGGGAATTGTTGGGCTTGAAAAAATCTTTAAAATGCGCTCTCACTCGTTAATATAGGTTTAAAATGAGCCGAGTTATTGCAAAAAGAGTAATTTTTTTTCTAAACTTCAATTGCTCGCCATTCAAATTCTGTGCGTCGGATCGAATTTTGGTACAGGACTTTTTGATTTGAAATTTCACGAAAAATCGCCTCATGAAATTATATCCTCCAGTTCTGGGACACCCTGTATATTGTGACCGGGCTGGTACGATACGCCAACCCGTGTCGGTCCGCTAAGGGGAAACTGGGACACAGAAAGTAAAATAAAAGAAATAAAATAAACAGTATTTTATTTAAAAAAAAAAAATAAAAAATTGGAGGAAACGCAAAAACGTGTACCCACTAACGCAAACGAAATACAGTAATGGAGGTCGACGGAAATCTTGCTTAACAAAATGGGTTACCCGATGGCTGCTTGACAGAATCGCAAAAGTTAACAGTATATATATTATATTAATGAGCTCGATGTTAATTATTCACAATCCACAGAAAGAATGACGGTCGATTCGCCTTTCCACACCTAATAGGAATCGGGAGTAAAGGGGGAAACAAACGGGAACGAAAACATATGGTTTTGAAAATGCGCGACCAGCCTATGGATTTTCAATAAATTGGGGGGTTTGGGGCAAAAGATAAGGGCTTATCATATAAAAAAGGATTAACTGCGGAGGGGAGGATTCCTAAAAGGGTGGAAGACGATTATCATAAATATTAAGTTAACGTTCTCTTCCTTCTACTCTCTTCATTTTCGAGGCCGATCGGTTATTGTAATCGCCGTTTTGCAATATATATATATATATATTGTGACCCCTTCCTTATAAAACGGCCCTATAGCTTCTCGACCGAATATCCCGAACCCGTCGTCGCCGCTCGCAACCGCCCTCGGTACGCACACGTAACCTAACCTAGTCCCTGAGGTCACAAAACCGAGCGACGCCCTAGATGGAAGTATGGGCGCCAGGTATACCGGAGTATACCAAATTTATAGGCGCGTCGCCCGGCGATGGTGTGCCCGCTATGCTCAGCCCCGATATTCCA
>JAPYZR010005532.1:0-18067 GCA_030522945.1 Trichopria nigra
GTGGGGACCGTCCCCAAAGTAGCCACACGTCCTCAAAATGTACCAAACAGGAAATATAGGTCCTCAAAATGTACCAAAGATATACTTATATTTATATATTTTTCCCATTTTCATATTTCAGAAATCTCTTCAACTGGGTCGCGAATACACAAACATTCGATACAAGAGTGAAAATGCAATTAACCTTGGAGCCAACGACACTCCTCTTTGTACACCAAATCCAGCAGCGATTTCGTCAGCAACAAGTTTTACTCTTCCGACGCCAGTCGGTATCGTCAGGCCAAAGTAATTCTGTCGCCCGATAAATAGTATCCAGCTATTTTTTAACTCTATGCTTCTTTTAGAGCTGCGATCTAATTCTTTAGGGGTACACGTTTACCCATACATACCGAAATGTCTGTCATTCCTAAAATCCGGATTTCAGTGTCAGGACCAGCGTTGTGCAATTTAGAAAGATTCGAGCGAAATGTGTAATTCAGAATGTATTGACATTCCGAATTATTCGCTGTAATCTGAAAAAATAGCAATGGGTATTTTTGGAGATTAGGTTTGAAATAATCTATGTTTGTATTTTTATTTGCTGTGATTTAAAAAGCGTGAAGGGCAATTACGAATTAAATAAGAATTGCATTACTTTGATGGAGGATGCAGAAAATATTATTTTGTTTTGTCATATTTTTTATTTTAGTTTTTAGGTGTGAATATTGCAATCGAATATAAGAAATTTTATGTATACAATACAATCTTTTGAGAGAATTTTAGTCAAATTATATAATATTTGTTACGCAAAATCGATACTTCATCAGAATCAAAAAAGGTATTGACGCCTTTTCTTTTCGGAGATCACAATCCTAGCAGATTCGCATAAAAATCTGCAGGATTTAAAAGAGGAGTTGCAACAAGTGATACGCACAACTCTGGTCGCGAAGATTGCGAGAAGATCTTCAACACTTGACTGTATAAATAGTTGCATAATATAAAGATTTGCCAACATCCGTCAATAATTGAAGATATATATATATATATATATATATATATGTATTGTAACATTTTAATGGAAATATTCGATTCTGTAAAATGCAATGTCCTATCCTTAATTGTGAACGTGCGAAGTTTCGAGCCTTCAAAAATAGCAGTCTACAATCTAGTTTTTAATGAACGACTATATTCATAAGTGTAAATAACTGAATTACCTCTCAAACTCTTCGTAACGATCTTTTTCCAAAGGAACATGAAGTATGATATTGAAAGAGAAAAGATGTCACTACTAGAAGTTTTATAAAATTCAGCAGTTGAGAATTCAATGTACCGTTTTTTAACAATTCCATGGAAAAAGTGTATTTACATGTGTCACGGTTACAGATTTTGTATATGTAATTGCAGAACCTGAATTTGTTTGAAAGCAGATTAATTTTTTAGATGTTCCCATGTGAAAAAATAATTATTGAAGTACTACTACATATTCGAAACGTTATTCGCCCTGTTAACGTTTCTAATGTGTGCGTGGCACTTACAGGAATTGGGGCATACATGCATTCATGTTTACATTTATTGATGGACAAATCATGCACATCGAAATGCATGAATTCCATCCAATTCTACGCATGCGTTAGCGTCATTAACAGGGAAAATTAAGAAACTATAAAAAACTCTTGACTTTCAATGCTATTTTTCACTAGTTCCTAAACTAGCATCGGAATCAACAGTTTGATAGCTTTTTCTTTTTGTAAAAAAAAAAGAGTAAAACCTAATTACGAATCCGCAAGTGCTCCGAATTTCTAACGTATTCTAAGTATATGACGTCGCATTGCCCATGGGCCTTAATGAACATTGCGATCTACGTGCCACGGCATCCGACGCAATGGGCCTTTCGAATGCTGTGAACTATGTAATGTGGTAAAACTGACGGTAAAACCGGAATCAAAAGTGGAGGAAGGCAGAAATAGGAGAGAGATAGATGAAAGAATATTAGACGGAGAAAGAGTATGAGCATTGTTCAAGAGAGATGGGTCGAATGTGATCTAATTTCTATTTACTCCAGTACGTAATTCCCCAAGACTAATATGTAACAATTTGCATGTTGAACTCTCGAGTAGAAATGGAAATGCATTGTCAATGATATGTCAGTGTGCGCATACAGCTTTCGCGATTTTCTTACACCGCTCGATGAAACTACATCGATTACTAATAGCTTAGAAGATCGATGGTTATTTTCGTACTGCTTAAGAAATAGGTATGTAATGAGAGAATGTGAAAAGTGCACTTAGTTTCGTATGGTGGTGGTCTTTCGCTTTTTTTCTGTTCTAGTAGAGTCGCGTCGACCTGTCATTGTACTTTTGTAAGAATCCTGCGATTACGATTTAATTTATTACTTTTCTAGTGCCGACACTCTGCTTTCGCATTTACCCGATGAGAAAGAATTGCGCTGCAGTCTTAACAGCTGTTAATATTCAAAATTGACAGCTGAAAGGATTGGTTAAAAATAAAATAAAGATGTTTGTGAAATCATTCAATAGAAATCTTCACAGATTTGCCTTTTATTTCCACAAATCATAGAGCATGGTTTAATATTTTCTTCACAGCAAATCGAGGTACATTACGAAATTAAAAAAAAAAACAACTTAAATATTACAGTCGTAGTCTAAAGCAATGCTTTCGTATATAAAACTGAATATCATTTAACGATTTTAATTTTAGTTGGTATGACTTTTTCCATTGGTTTGACTTCACCAAACCTTGCTTTTCGTTTTAGTATCCTGTCCTCTTGTTCAGCCTGAAATTAAACGAAGCACTTATGTTAAGAGTTCTAAATTTGCAAATACAATTTTATTTATTTTTTATTTTTTATTTTTTTAATTACAAGAAAAAAAAAGGATATCTACCTTCTCCAAGAGAGTAGAGACATTTGTTCCAAACCTTTCTGCTCGTTTTTTCAATGTGTCGTAAGTGGTATGCTGAAATTTAAGAGATTATTTACAATAAGTATTAAAATATATAAATCAATTATTTATTAGTGCCTAGTATTATGCAATTTATTATAATTTATTATAATAAATATTTTAAAAATTTAACTCACCACTGGTGTTTTGATGGATGCAGCCGATTTACTGTTGCCATTGTTGGTGTTATTATTTGCATTGAACCTTGCAGAACGGGCTTCTTTCTTTGTACTATCCGTAATTGGTACACCAAATTTCTTTGCTCTCATCTCTAATCGCTACAGTAAGTGATAATCAAGTTATTACAAATTACCATAATTTATATAAACATCGCTAATGAAATTAAATTTGAATGTATTTTTAATTTGAGTCAAATTCTGAATAATTGCCTCGTGTAAATATCAAGTTGCAAAACGCGGAATAATTATTAGCGTATTTCCTGAAACATATTTTCGACTGAAATGTTTGTTACCTTAAAATTAGTGACACGATGTATCCATGAGACAACGCTGTAATTCAAATATTGTGAAAAATATTTACCTCTTTAGCATCAAGTTCCGACAACTTAATAATTTTTTTCTCAGGTCCTGTATTCGAAAGCTTGTCACTGTCATCCTTGTCAGCAACGTCTACTTTTACTTCTTCAATTACTGGATTTCTTTTTAAAATAACTTTCTTGGCTGTAGATGAACTTTCCTCTGTAGACGAAAGAAGAGCCTCTGCTTCCTTTTCTACTTCTTCCTCTACTTCAACGTCATCTTCAATATCTCCATCTCCATCTCCATCTCCATCAACCTTATCTCCAATGGCTTCTGCTTCTTCTTCAATTTCTTCATCCTAGAGAAATATCTTTTTTTGTCAATACTCGTTTACATATAATATATTTTGTAAAATAATGTAAAAATAAAATGCTTTTAAAACTTACGGCAAGAACAGCATCTTCGTCTATTTCATCTGTTGTCTCATCGAGAGATAGTGATGAATCTGAAATTAACAATGCATTATATCAGTATATTACATACTAATTAATAAATTACATTAAACGTGATTTTAATTAATATCAATTATCTTAATAATTATATCAAAAGTAGTATTATTCAACTTTGTTATTGATTCTTTTACAAAAACATTCGCTCCACTTTTGTATTTTTACGACCATTAAGTAATTTTTGTGCTAGTAGAAATTCTTTGCTATATTGTATCAAAATTGAGAAAGCACAAATGCTATACAACTCTATTTTACGTGACATCGATTGGAGCTTTAGTAGTAAATTCTTGTGCTTTTTACTGACTGTATTTGCCTGTATTATTTAATTTCATTTTCTCTCTTCAATTTCAAATACTTTAGAAAAAATTATTAATATATTCACTAGTCCTGCCATTAAAATAAGACGTCAAGTTTATTTAGTATTCATTTTTTAAGATATGATATTAGTTTCATCACAATTACTCTCCAATATTCAAATACTACAAGATAAAAGCGTATATAGTTAAATACGACAATGTTGAGAAATGAACTATTTGACTATTTCTTACCTTGCATCACTAATTGTAGACGTTCTGCAAGTTCTGTCTTATTACCGGTAGTTGGCAAACCTCGCTGTTTGAGCTCCAACTTCAAATCAGCAACCTAAAAGATAAAAGTATGCCTTCTTTAATTCTATATTCATACAATTTCATGTGTGTTTATTAACGGCATTCCACAGAATATCGTCTTTCAAGGTCAAACATTGACTCGAATTAGCAATAACTATATAAACGACACTGTGATCAAAGGTACGCATGCCTTTGCAACATGCATATAAACGACATGTTCAGTACGCAGCCCAGAATGCAGAAAACATGTGCCTTATCTCACATTAATACGTTGCATTTAAAATGTGATTGTTGTTTTTTTTTTCTTTTATTTATAATGAGGAATAAAATGAATTATTACCTTCATTGTGTATACATCCATACTTGAGGTAAATCGAATAAAATGAAAGAAAAGCCAACTAATGAAGATACCAATAAAATAAAATCAGTTTCCAGAAGCGACTGGATAAAACTTCAAGGAGAAATTTCGCGTAGTAACAAAATCCGAAACTGATACGAAATAAACAATGCGCAGCTCTGAGCTCACAAGTCGTTCTGTTGCATTCGATCGCTTTTCACTTACTGCGAGCTGATTATATATATATAGCTGATATTTGTTCGACTTGTTAACATTAGGGACAGTCAGTAACTGTCGACTGCCGCTCTCAAGTTGGTAACTAGGGGAATTAGTAACTAGGGAATTTATTTTTAGCGCGCAATTCGTCACGTTAAATCACGAAGTATGTATGAAGTCTTCTTACATCATAAGCATTGTTCGTTTTGCAACACCTGGATTACTCCGAGTCGCTCCTTTTTCAATATAGATATACAAATAACATTGGCAACCTAACCTTTGATTTACAGCGATTTGGAGCGACTCCCAGTCGCTCCCATGATACAAAACGAACAATGCTATAGAAACGACTTGAAGTCGCTCCAAATCGCTCTAATTCAAAGGTTAAGTTAGGTTGCCAATGTCCATATGTAATTTCTATACATATATGTTGAAAAGGGGGCCACTCGGAGCAATCCAGGTATTGCAAAACGAAAAAAGCTATAATTTAGAAATTCCTCAGGTCGTGCACACAACTACATATATGTATATACATATGTTGCTTATTGTGGGTCGTATGCGACATATGTACAATTGGGATCTGACATTTTGAGTGGCGCTGCTACCTGTCAAATAATATCTTAAATAATATTTATAAACGTTTTAATTCAAAATAAACAGCTCTTCGTATGATTACAATGTTAAAATCGAGCTTTTCGTCGCCATTTTCATTAGCTGCATATATTGATTGTGCACCCACGCCAGATCGTAAAAAATTCAAGAAAAATGTCAACATAGGGTTAATTACACAATCTGACTTTAGTTCATACCAATGCTTTCCATCTATTTAAAATGTATTAAATTTATTGCAATAAATTAAAGAAACTAGAATGAGAAGAAACGTTAAAATAAATAAAGGGAGCAGCCGCCATATTGCTTGACCCGAAGAAATTAAAATAAGAAGGGTCCCGCTGCAGTTTCCTCAAGCTTTGATCGATAATTATAAAAGCAAGTTCTCAAAATAATCGTGAAAACACAAGGCATTTAAAAATCGCAGTATTTCTGTAAGGAAAGCAAAATTGACTCATCTGCACTTTTCTAAAATATGAATTATTATTGAATTTGTCAGGGTAGAGTTTCAATTCTAGGAGGTTGAATTATTCTTTTTTCTGAAATGTATTTAGGACCGACAATTCGTTTGGATATCTTTGTCACGACCGAAGTCAGGGACGAAACCCACGAGGACCTCTAAGAAAAAAATTATTTACAGGCTTTCTAAGAGACAATTACCGATTATTTGTTTTAATTATATTGTGAATCTATAAAGCCAGTGGTTTTACGACAAGATGAGGTCATTAACATTAACTTCCATATTTTTCTGAATGTAGTGACAAAAAATTGCGAGCGAAGCGCGCCGCGGGGGTCCAGGGGGCAGAGCCCTCTGTGGGGTTGGCGGCCGAAGGCAGCAGGGGCGAAACCCCTAACTTTTGTTTTCAAATGTGTGTTTTGGCTGATCTTAGCTCTGATTAGATTTTTTGAATATATCCATACTAAAATGGAGGGGGGATGGATGATAAAAAACATTTTCGCAAGTTTTTGGGATGTTATTTTGTTATGTTAAATTCCTCGTTATATCTTGCAGCAATATATCGTCCAACCTATGGTGAAGGGGAGAAGTTTTGAAAATACTCATTTTCAATTTTATAATTCTAAACATATCAAAAGAAGTACATTAATTTATATGGAAATAGAAATAATTAATACATTTCAGCTTCATATACTATCAATCGAATTGTGTGGATGTGTATGGAGCAAATGTGAATTGGCATATCAAATTTATAAATGAAGCCCCTAGTTTATCAATTACACAATTTAAAAAAAAAAAGTAGAAAACGCATCACTAACCCTTTAACGAAAATTTGTGGAGCTTGCACACGGATTTCAGTATTGTTTTTTGTATATAAAAAGAAAAGCATGTTTTAGAAACGAAGACCTCAATATTCGACTAGCTACGACTTTTTTTTTTTGTTAAATGCAAATTTCATTAGAAACACGGTTTCTGATTTTGTTCTAACCTATCAGAAACGTGTTACCGACAGTGATACTTGAAACACATTATGCTTTTAAATATTTTGATTTTGATTTGTAAATGGCGTCTGAACGAAAATAAACAACTCATACTCATACGATTACAATGTTAAAATCAAGCTTTTCATCGCCATTTTAGTTAGCTGTATCGTATATTGGTTGCCCCAGTAAACGAAAAATAATTGAAGTGTCAAGAATCTGAATTGAACAGCGGAAATCTGAATTCTTTTTAATTCTTCTAACCTCAAAATGATTAAAAATGTTGAATTCAGATTCTTGACACTTCAATTCTTTTTCGTTTACTGGGGCGCCCACGTGTCAGATTCCAATATACAAAAAACAATGCTGAAATCCGTGCTGAAATTCCGCACATTCGGACGTTAAAGGATTAATTCTTCAGATTCTCAAAAAAAGGAATGAAAGCCTACATATGCATGAGAACGACGATTGTCGAGTTTTTATTTTGGAAAATCAAAATGGCCGATTCAATGTGGCGGAGGAATTTCGCAACTATTGTTGAAATTTCGTGAAAATCGTTACTACGGAGTATTTAGAGGTCGCTGACTTTAAACCTGCCGATAGTTTTCGAAAATTCCAAATGGCTAATTCAATATGGCGGACGAATTTTAAACGATTATTGGATTTTTTTAAAAGTATGAAGATTGAAAACGGATAATCTATCAATATTTGTGAAACTGAAAAGTATAAATGTAAAAAATATTTTCAATTTAGAAGAAAACGGGGTTATGCTTGTATTTATTCTCAAATTCAGTTATCTATGCATATATATAAGAAAATTTATTTGTTCTGCGTCCTCGCCCCTCGGTATGCATTAATGAAATGTCTATGTGAATCGATAAAAATTTAATTTTATTTTCGTTCGTCAAATAAACGTAGTAAGTTTTGACATTCGATTTTTAATTTTTGGTAAGTCAGCACAGCAATTCTTGCAGTTCGATAAATATTATGGTGTCGAAGTTCGAGACATTGGAGTTCAACGAAATTTAGCAATACAAAAAATATATTCGCCTCTGTTTTTGTTCCACGAAGGTATCGAAACCATTATATTTTTCTTGTTTTTATACATAAATCGAGTAAAATCGAATGAAATAAAGAATCTCTCAAATATATTTCGCAAGTTGACTTGTCCAATTCTTAAAAAAAAAAAAAAATTTTCTGAAATTAATTCCGCTTAGGAAAAAAAAAATGTTGGCATACATTCTACCCTTCTGCATGCAAATAACATGGATTCCGTATAAAAAAAAAGCACTTAATTTTTATCATCGTCGTGAATCCATATATCTTTTGCCATTGAAAATATTGACAATCGTTATACGTTTGTACAAGTTCGTCGTGAAATGCGTAAAATCGATTCTAAAATTGAAATTGAAAAAATTCCACAACTAAAATATTCAAATTAAACATAAACTAGATATATTTTCAAGTCCAAGTCTATTTTTTGCCATTTACGCACAGTTTTTGATGCGTATAGCAATACAGTTCGTAAAGTAAAAAACTGTGCGTAAAATGGAACTTTACGCACAGAATGACAAAGTAGTACTTTTCGATACTAGTGTGCAATACTTCTACCCACTTTACACACTTGTATCGAAAACGAAAACTTTTACAATTCGCACGCAATGAGCAGATTGCGCATGCGTAGTAGATCGAACTTTTTTCCTGAAATATTCGTGAACGGAAATTTAAATGCCTTTGTTTATCCCGACTATTATTAGTATTACCAGTGTTTACATTATTATTATTATTAATTCGATTTTTGCGTCTTTGTTATCATATTTTTCTGTTTTCTTTTTTTTTCAGATTACTAGTATTTCCGAACCTTCCATAAAGTAGAAAATTACTGACATAACCTAAAAAGTAAAGGACGATTTCTAGAAAAAGAAAAGTTTTTTTCCAAAATTTTGGTTCCGGTACTGTAATTCTACACGATTAATGCGATTGTCAACACTGAGATTGACTTTATTTGTCTTGAGTTGGAATTTATTGAGTTGGAAAGTATTGAGATGGAATTTAAAAAGCAATATTGAAAACAAAGAGAAATAAGTAAAATTTGCAGTTGGCGTAAAAAGTCTCGTTTTCTCTATATTTTTGAGGGATTTCACCAATAATTTTCGAAAGATCGTACGTATTGCATGGAATGACGGTACCAGAGCCGACACTTTGAAAAAACGTTCCATTAAATCTATATGTACTTCATTATATTCTAGGTTAGGTTGGTACCCGTCCTACTTTTTCGCACGCGCATACACATACAAATGTGAAAGTTGTGTTGATTTGCATACATATATACAGACACATGCATAAGATTCTATCTATGTGTTTATTTTTTATGAAAAATGTTAAAAGCAAATGATTCCTACATTATCGACCGCAATAAGTGTATGCATACGCGCGTGCATATATGTGTGCACTAGTAGAACGAGACCGGTATATATATATATATATATGTACATAACGCGATTTAACTCGTCTGTCGTCACGGATGCCGAGACAGGCGAACGTAATTTAACGTCGCATGGCCTCGTTATTATTTGCGACGTTGCACATCATTGAAAGTCAATTGCGAAATTATTTTCTTTTTTTTTTTTTTTTCTCCGCTTTCTTAATTCAATAACTATTCGCGCCGGAGTTTCACGCATACCTTCATCTTCGAAATTTCGAGCATTCCTTTATTCACTGACGACGAATCTGCCATCCTTTATATCGCACTTATATATTTTATGTAGTCCCGATTTTTGCAAACTAAAAAACGTCGAATTGGCGTCGGCACTGCTGCTGTTAAGTTTTACCCCCTTTGTATGTGATACTTTATGTGTCTCGGCAACGCGACGGCTGGTTCCGACCGCGATCGATTGTCCGGAAGGCGTAGCCGTAGACAAGGCCGCTGTTTTCAAAGAGACAAACTGCGCGAGATAAACAAATTTGTCGAATTAATTATACGGCGCGGTTTTCACGGCTTTCGAGCTGCGAAAAAAAAATACACAATTCTATGTAAAAAGAGAGATCCAGGTACCGACATTTACCACGCGTTTGTCCTGTGCTTCCGGAGGCAGGGAGTAAGATCTACTATAGTATATAGACACACTACGAGAAAAACACACAAAAATAAAAACAATGCGTTCCCTTGTTTCCGATTTGTGTCCGTACGTTGTGTATATATGCACTCGCGGAACATACTGAGTACTTATGTATACCGCGGGCGCAAATGCAAGGTTTCATTTGCTATAAAGGCCCCGTTGCAGGGGCACCACACTATATGGGTATATATGACGGGAGAATGTTACGGAAATTAGGGCGGTATCTCATGATACATATACGTACATGTAAATTGTCTGGTATGCATACGATGTACATATGTACATATGTAATCTGTAATAAAGGTCTAAAATACATATGATCTTATAGCCTCGCAACGAAAAAAATGTAAATTAAAAATGATTAAAACGTATTTTTAACGAACAAAGAGTAGTATGCGTCTCGGCAAATCGCTACAACTTGAAAATTGATTTTTTCATGTTCGAATCTTTCGCCATGAAACCCGCGGAAACACATGTAAACATGTAAATATACACAATGCAGGCAGTCATAGACCACATGCATACATGCAATACGCGTGCATGGCAGTGTGTACCGTGTGTACTCGCACACGCACGCACAGGAATCGTTTCGTTGAAAATCAGCCATTACATTCTCATGTTGCGAACATTTTTGCGATTTATAGTCATAATTTGCGAAATGTGATGTGTAACTTAAAAAATAAGCTATTATTTCTCTTTATTGAAGTATTTTGAAATAAGCGGAAACGTGGAAGTAATCGGTTGTCAAAAAACGACACGATGAAAACGTTAATCTATTACCTGTTTATCGGAATTTTCCTCATTTTCCAAGAGTTCGAGGTTGTACGCTCTGAAGATGCGTATGACAAAATATCGTCTTACAAGCAAGTTTTCCATGATTTATGAACTTTTTCAAAAAAGCAATTATTACAAAATTCAAATGAACTGTATTACGAAAAAATGCTATATTTTTTATTTATTAGTATAAGTTTTAAATGCAATTCTATATATTTTAAATAATATACGAGTGAAATTCAATAGTATAATAATAATTATCTTATTTTAAGAACTATCAAACCATTTGGACAGTTAACAGATTCTTGTTTTTATTTTAGCGAGGGCAGAGAATATGTTAATCCACATTCTTTTTACTATGATCGATCGTCCAAAGGAATCCGACAACCACTGAGTGATAAGTCAAAAGTTATCGGTGTGGAGTCTTTCGAGACAGACATGTAATTTAAATTTTGTGATAATATATCGCCGTTATTATTATTATCTCTTTTATTATATTATTTTAATTATTTACATCTTTTCAACATTAAAGAACGCAAAAAGCAAATGAAGGAGTTGACTGCAGCCAATGTCCTTATGAAGCTTTTACAAAACGGATTATTAATATAATGTTGTCAAATGCAAATTTGAAGGTAAGGCTTAATATAACTAAGAAGTGATAAATGGTAAAAGATACGTAACGCTGTCAATTTAGGAAGAAGATGGTCATATAACCGGAGGTTTACGTCTAGATATGACATCAGAAGAACTTAAGGCAATCAAAGGTTTTTCGAGTGGTGAATACTCTTTTAGACAAATTGACGCCATTGTTTCAAAAGTTATTCAACCTGTTCCGTCATTTATTCTTGACGATGCTTTGACGTTTACCGAACAATTGTCTATAAGCATTTACCAGCACGTAAGTAACAACCTATTTAAATTTAAATCATCTATTTCTTTTTTATACTAATTATATTTATTATTAAAATGTTTATATGTTAATGTTTGTTATTATTTATCGTTAATTGAATTATATCGTTTTTATCGTTAATTATATTATATCGTTAATATGAATTTGATTAAAGTGCTTAAAATTGATAAAAATTTTAAAACTTTTCAGAGAATAATTTGCGGTGCAATCTTACTTATTACTTTTGTAGTCATGTTATCCATTAAAGTTAGATGGACTCGAGGCAGAATCATTCTATTAATTCTAGATATAATGCTCATCATTAGTTTCAGCATGACATGGTTTCAACTTATTCAGGTACATAATAATAAGCTGAAAATAAACGTACACTGTATAAGCTGTGAATACAATGAATAATGTTCCAACAGGAAGCACAAGCTAAATCACTAGCAAATCATGAAATTTACTCACAACTACCCGATGAATGTAGACAAAATGAGATTAGTTCTTATAAATCTATACTCCTATTCTTCGGTAAGAATTATAATTCTTTTATTAATCGTTTTATTTTTTTTCTCTTCTTGTTTATGAAAAATAGATATTTGATGTTGTTTTATAAGGATTCGGAAAAGGGGAATGTGAAAAGTATTATCAAACCATGATCTCGGATGTAGCCTACGATGTCACTCCGATGCATGTCTTTACACATATGATTTCAAAAATGGTCATGTATCCGATATCGCAATCTGGATCCTACATAGCAGAATTTGTCCATAATGTTACAGGTAAGAATTTATAAAATTGAAAAGATTGCAATTTTTAATAAAATATTAAAACAGATCAATTTGAGTTCATAACTCATTTTTTTTTTATTTTTGCAGGACAATTACCATTCCTTGTGAGATACACAATAGCCGGAGTAATGATCTTTACTGCACCATTGTTCATAATCATTCTGCTTGTTGTAGCTTTTGGTGGATCGACAGGAATGTCATTAGGATTCATAGAATTTTATTTAAGGGGAAGAGAAGCGACACCTCCTCCTACATACTCGAGCAACTCCAAAATTGCAATTAATGGAGCAGATGCTGGTCTTGTATGTATTTAATAATTTCATGAACAAAATTATTTTCTTTTAATTTTATATATAATTCATACTTATCACAATCAAGCATCTTTTTAAAGCATTCTTAAAATTAAAATAGTGTTAACGAGTTTTCAAATCTTCGACAAATTTAATATTATTTGAAAATTAGCCTTCATATATTTTATATCTATAATCTTCCAGAATGCTGTCGAAGGGCCTTTTGATCAACAAATTCGAGAAATAAAAGCTGAACCAAGATTGTCCATTAAAAACACATTGAAAACTGCAGTGAATTCTTCAAAGCAGATAGCGGTTTCTCTACCAAAAAAGAAATCAAATGGAACAAAGGACTTGAACACACGCATTGAATTAAAAAATTCAGCAAAGAAAATAAAACGACAACAAAATAGCGTCGAGAGCGATGAAAAGAAAGAAAGTACGGATGAAAACGCAGATGAAAACACAGATGAAAGTATAGAAGATACAGATGAATCAGACACTCTGTCTGATAATGATTTTCCAGAAGTGGAATGTAAAAAAGTCAATGTTGATCAAGCTAGTGGTGATGCAAGAACGATAAAATGTTGTGAAAATACTGAGAAAATGGAGACGCCTAAGAAAATAAAACGAAAAAGAAAAAGTACAAGTGTTGAAGTAGGAAGTGGCGATTCATGAGTTACAAGTGACATTTTTTACGTTTTATTTCTGACAATTCATTATTTTTAATAAGATTATGGTAGCGTAATTTTTAAAATAGTCTTATTTTAATTTATTTTCAGAATTGTATATAAAACGTTAGGTTTGTCGATTTTTTAGTTACTTTTCAAGAAGTGGATTAATTATAGATTTTTGCGTTTTCATGCGAAAGTATAGCTTTTAGCATGGTTTGCTCTCTTATTAAACTTTGTACAAACATTAACAACACCGTGCCTGACTGTGATGAAAATAATATATAATATCGCTATGAGCGTCTAGAATATATTTTTGCACTCTGCGAAAATGTATATTACAAAATAATGATGTGTAAACTCTTAACAAATGTTGACGCTCGGCATCAACAGCATGTACAAAACGCTTTTAATTTATACTACGTACAAGATATTTATGGTGAATGACAAAATCTGTTATAAATAATCCTAAAGGAAGAAAAATTCAAAAGATACCGAAAGATACCAATAAAAAAACATTTGTTAACGACTATTCAAGTTTTTTTTAAAGTTTCTGCTACTGAGGTTTAACTTTGCAGTTAATTTATCAAAAGACATGGTATTCATATAGTAAATTATAACTGTCTTTATATTATTTTCTTTAATTTTATATTTTTCTGTTCGTTAAAAAATGTTTAGTCATTACGATAAAACTAAGAAGATTTTTGACGTCAGAAATGTGCATCGAAGAAAAGCACAATAAATCTTCAACGTGTTTTAGAATGATAATTATGCCCAAGTGTCAATAAATATTAATGAAAAACTATTCAAGTGGCTTTTAACTGACGATTTACCAAGCTACTTTTTTACAACTGTGAAAAGCGGAATTGAGAAGAGGATTATTATTTTCAAGTGGTCAAAAAAACGGGAATATCTGCCTTCTCGGGGGTTCTAAAGTAGACAAATTATCGACTAATAACCCTCGCAATAAGTAAAGTGTAAATTAAAAATTATTGAAAAGTTTTTAGAAAATTTAGGCTTTGCAAGGGTTTTTCCACATACATTTTTTTTCTGTCAAGTTAATTTTGAAAATTGTAGTAAATAATTAGGTATAGACCAGAATCTAGTATGATGCAACCTGATTTTTCTCAAACTGTTTATTGTATACTAACACGATAAAAAAAAAAAATGATAAACAAAAATAAATCAAAATTGATGTTCACATAGTGCAAGTTACGATTTTTTTCTCAATAAGTATTAACTTTAAGAAAAAATTTTACAAAACAAAAAGTGCTTAGAATCAGTAAAGAAATAATACATGTAAATTTTTGTTATCTCTTCCTGTTTAATTTCTCTCTGTCCCTCGGTATTTTTCCGACTGACTGTCTTTAGAACAGTAGGTAATCGGCTTACGGTACCGAATTATAGACCTATTTCCATACATTGTACACTTTCTCTAAATTATTGGATAAAATATTAGCAAAATTTGTCTCTAACCTTATATATCCGTCCACGAATTATTAAGCAGTGAATTATTCACTCATGGCAGATCTCTCAAACCTATCGTTATTTTCTGATTTTGTTTCCTATATCATTCAACGTCACTCCCTAGTCGACGCTGTTTACATTGATTTCTCAAAAGCTTTCGACCTGGTTATTTTCGCTCCTTCTTCAGAAATTTATAACTCCATAAGAATCAGAGGCGACCTCCTAAGCTGGTTGGGATCCTATTTGACAGGTAGAACTCAAATAAAAAAAAAAAAATTTCCGATTTTTTGGGATAATTTTTTCTTTTTTTGATTTGTCCATTTTTTTTTTAATCCATAATTCATTCAAAAAATTCCGTCACTTTCTTATCGATGGAAAAATTGTATAAAACAAAAAGTGCTTAAAATTAGTCAAAGATCTCCATTGATGATCTTCCCTTCTCAAACACGTTTGGATTTTTTCAGAATTTTTTAAATGATTTTTGTATTTTTCGAAAAATGGACAAATCAAAAAAATAAAAAATTATCCAAAAAAATTTGAAAAAATTTACATATATTTCTTTACTGAAAAATAAAAAATACTTCCTTTTGCAGTCTTGTGACTAAAAAACATAATATTTGACGTTTCGGTCCCGGTGTGGACTCTCTTCAGAAAAATTTCAGAAATCGAATAGGTATGTATAGGACTCTTCGGAAAAAACTTATACTATTTTTTAAAAAGGCAGTCGTAAAGTTATTTTTAACAATTTTGTATGTATTTCTTTACTGCTTTTAAGCATATTTTGTTTTGTAATTTTTTTTCGTAAAGTTAAAATTTACTGAGAAAAAAAATCTTAAAGCTTTTTATTACAGTCATGTATAAAAACAGCTGTTTCAGTGGTCGCAATTTGAGTTTCAATTAACTTACTATCTTATCTTTTAGTACAAGTTTGTAAAAGAGTCCATCCGATCTAGTGTTTTAACGCTCTCCGATACGGATTCTTGTTCAGATTCATGATTATTTGGAAAAAAAAATATCAGATTTTTTGCTATTTTCAGCTTTAACAACCGTATTTTAAAAATGGCGACAATTATGAATGCGGATTCGGAAAACGCAGAAAATAAAATACAAAGAGACATGTAGTTTCATCAAGATTGAATAAATTTTATCTAAAAAGTACAGCGATTGAAAAATAAAAAAATTGTATGCCACCGGGCGTAAAGAAATTACTACAACTTTTTGAAATAGAGGTTTTTAAATATTTTTACCATAAAAATGATTTAAAAAATCTGAAAAAATTCATGTATCTTTAGATTTATCTAAAACATATTTCCGATGTTTTGTACATTTTTCTGGTCTTTTGCTACGGAACAATGTCGAAAAATGTGTTTTTTTTTGAGTTTTGAGGAACTTCCACCATAAAAAAATTATTATTTAAAAATATATTCTTAAAAACGCAAGAAAAATAATACATATTTTAAGGTGTATTATTTTTTTGTACCTTCCACTATGTGAAGTCCTCGTCAATTTTTATTTACTTTTTTGTTGTTTTTTGTTGTTTTATCGTGTTAGTGAACAATAATCATTCATCAGAAAAATCAGGTTGCATCATACTAGATTCTACCTAATTTTTTTAGTAAAGTTTTCAAAATTAACTTCACAGAAAAAAAAATTTTTTTAATTACTGCATTTTTGTACTCTAGCGAAGGGGGTGGTGGCTGGGGGGGGGGGGGGGGGGACACAATGGGGGAACATATTATTTTTTTGGTCCAAAAACAATTTCCAATAAACATATATAAGAATCTATGACAGGGGCATTTGACCTGTCTTATCTGCGGTGATAACCCTTTCACCAATATTGTTTTAGTGATTGTGTTTGTTATGTATTATATACCCTTTCAATCACATTATTGGGAAAACTTATTTTCGATTCCGATTAATAGATACATTTTCTTATTCAGAAATTTTGATTGTAACGCATTAATATAGCAGGTCACTTTATCGAGAATATTATTTTTTGAATTCAATTTAGGGTTAAAAAAATCAGAATATAAATGAATGACTATATGACCTGGTAAAAATAGAAGCATATATAGCGTACACTTAAAGGTACAAATTCACGCTTAATGAAAAATGAAGCGTGAATTTGCTCATTTATATGCGTGCCGGTACGCTTTTTTCCCTTTTTGCCAGGCGGATGCATTTAAAACTTGAATCCATTCAATCCATTTCCTTTTGCTGGGAGGAGCATTGACGTAGATTAGTGGGGAGGAGCAAAAGCCGTGCTGCGAACCAGTTTATTGGTGGACAATGACGACTATATATACATATATCAAGCGCGAATGGACTCAAATACGCAGACGCCATATTGCACCTGCGTAATCTGACGATCTGGCATTAGATTTGGGGGACTTTATTATATAATGCTCATCGTATGCTGATTATGCGTCCTTTTTTTCGTTTGCGTGATGAGCGCAGTCCTTGTTTTTCAGATAATTAAGAAAATCGTTTCGATCTACCGTTTTGCATACGTATAATAAATAAAGAAATAAAACGCTCATCTCAATCATATTATCGTAACATTTCGTGCGGTTAAATTGAACAAGTTATGTTAATCGCGCAAGTATATAAATTTAATTTCAAACAATTAGAATTATAGGATTAATCGATACTTTTTGTCAAAAAATGTATCTTACTTTCTTTATATATTAGACAATCCCACCTGAACTGGTAAAAATGGGAGCGTTTTCGTGAAAAGTTGCGAAGTCGTGAGTGTATAAGAGTTCGTGTCGCCCCACTCTTGCCCACATTATTTCTGTTGACTACGAAATCCGAAGTACTCGTTTCTGCGAGATGCAGTATATTGAAAATTTACGTAAAGAATTTAGGCTAGAAAGAATACAAAAATTCAAGTTTTGTGTGAAGAACAGCCGAAATCCGCGGGGGGTAT
>JAPYZR010005533.1:0-10704 GCA_030522945.1 Trichopria nigra
TTGCAAATTTGACTTCGGATTCGTAATCAGCGACCTCGAAAACCCCCGAGTAACAAGTTTCAAGCAAATTCAGGAAGTTTTACTTCGTTTATTTTATGACGCGGCTATAGCCGTCATGCGCATTCTTGGCCACTTTTATTTTTGCGGCTATAGCCGTCATACACTGTCAAGGGGTTAAACAAGAAAGATGTATTGAGATAAATTTAATTCCCAAACGATGAACAAACGAAAAGGAAAGAAAAACAGAAACGATGACCGAAACAATGAACGACACAAAAATAACGATCGAAACAATCGAGTCCTATACTGACGAAACATTCGAATGAGAAGAAACGAACCAGAAATGGCGGAATAAATACAATAAACCGAAACAAGCGAAAGATATGAAAAAAAGGCACGAAATACGCGCAAAATTGAAACAAAAAAGAAAAAAAAATGAAAATACAAAAGAAATCAAAGGAACAAAAGGGTACGAAAAGAAAGAATTCGGCAAATACAATCAAAAACGAAATGAACAACAACGCGCGGAACGTTGCAATCCACTCACTTACATTTACGCGTATTTATTTTTGTTTACTTTTTAACACGCGTATACACGACGAGTTATAAAACAACATGCGTGCTTGTCGTCGCGGACGAAATTGGCGCTCCTTTATCGCCCCTATCGATTTTGCAATTCTAATCGTAGATTCGTTACTTCCAAAAATCGAGAAATCCAATTTCGATCAATTGACAAATGCGTCAAAGGGGCACACTGCTGATAAAATAGAGCGAGGGCCATGTTGTTACAGACACATTGCGAGAGATTGCATTTTTTTTCCAGCGTTCCAGATTCCCGACTAATGGACTCCTCCAATAAGTGCTTAATCGTGTATAGGTGTACCCGTACATATATATATATATATAGAGCAATGGAGAAGAAACGTGGGATGATAACGTTGGTCCTTTTTTCCTTTCCAGTTTTCAAGGCTATAAATATAGATTTTATTCCCGTTTTAATCATTTATTTGTTATATACTTTCTTAATTGTGATAAAAATGATGATTTTTGAATCTTGAATCTTATTACAAAGTGTGAATCTTTTTAAGATCGTTTTAAACAATTTTTAAGCAAACATGTTCTATATACAAAAATTTGCTCCGAATATTGACAATTTAATTATGGCGATTTATTCTTAGTTGACCCCTACGTACTATGCAAATACACTTGCACGAGGGGCCAACTACTTCCTCTTATTTCATTTTCACGTCTCCATCTGGCCACCATTTTCATTTTATTATTGTCCGCCTTTTTTGATATATATTTTATATCTCCTCTAAAATTCCTCTCTCCATAATTCCATATCCATCTCATTGCTACCCTTGCCTTCCATACTCTTTCTTTCACATGTTCCTCCTCTCTGTTATTACCTCTCATGATATTAAATCGCAGATAGTTTACTGTTTCATTGCGAAATTATCGTCTCGAAACACTTGTTTTGAATACAGTACGAAAAGTAGCATTTTACGCACTGGTGACAAAAAATAGTATATTACCTGACTAGGGTGTAAAGTGTACTTTTACGCACGAGTTATTAGGTATCCTATTTTTCGTATTTGGGTGCGTATATATATATCATCTAACGCTTCATCTTAAATTACGATATTAATACCATATTAATACGATGATGATAACTAGATTTATTTTTCCAACTGTTTAAATGAATGTAAATTCTAAATTGTAAACAGGTGGCCCTTACGAAACGTTGGAATGCATATAATTAAGGGGCCTTCTTGATATCCGTTTTTTATTTCATGTTCGACATCTCGAAAGCTGTTCATTTTCTTATTCAAAGTATACTTTGCGATAACTCTTGAATTTTTTTTCTTTTCAGAAAAGTAATGACCGACACTCTTCGTTATCACTGTGGTGGATGCAAATATATATCAACTATTTTTCATTCTTAATTCTTAAAGTAAATAGATTTTTCAGCTATCTTAAAATAGATCGTACGGATATATATATACTGTAATTGTAAAAGATTTAAGAAAATTTTATGAAAATTCCGTCACCCTTTAACGTGCCAATTTCAGGTTAATGAAATGAAGATTGATCGATTGCCTTTGCCGACAAATTGAAAGACTTCGTCGAATCAATTTAACGCCACTTCGGAGGGATTATATTTGTTAAAAGTAAGTCACTTAATATCGAATCGAAGCGCAGAATATATACGTCATCGAATCTCGTTGTTCGGAATTCGGAATGGTTTCGAGCGGCAATCCGTAAAATCGACTGACATTGGAGATTCGCTTGATTACGACGACAGGAAATACTCGTTATGACACGCGATCAAATCGGCATGTTTAATATGCTTATCGCGAAAATCATCATCGATTTACCGCTTCAAACACACATCGACGTGATTCGAATGGCATAATCATCGAATCGAAGACGGACTTAATAAAGCGAGAAAATTTAGAGCGGTTACATGTTGTTACATATGTAGAATAGGGTATATATATATATATGACTTGGATTGGACCGGTTATGAGGGAATTAGGTTACGTAGTCCTGACGCCGGAAAAAGTAGGAATTCCAGTCGATAAGAAGGGAAGGCTAGGTGTATATTATGCAAAACTATAGGAATAATTCTGCCAGGCTTCAAGGGGAATTTTCTTTGGTTTTGGGTTGATTCGGTTTGACTGAATCCGGCGAAATGAAACAAATAATGACGAGGAGGAATGTTGAAAAATGAAAATCAAGGCCAAGACTTATATTTCGAACGATCGTTACAATGGTAGAAAGTTGAAAAATTCGTTTCTGTCTCTTTTTTGGGGATAATTATATATAGGATAGACTAGATCAATAATTGATTTTCAATGTATTAATTAATTGATAGAAATCTGTTAAAAGTTGAATACTTTCGTTGTTAGCATTTTTGTACATTTTTATTTCTTTTGAAAAACTATCAAATTTGTTGACTGAAACGTCGAATTTCAAAAATAATTATGCGCATACATTCCAAACATTGAGTAGAATTGAAAAAGAGACTGCGGCAAATTGTATTTGCTAATAATGTAAACAGAGATTGATAATTGCATTTGATGAATATAAATTTTACCTTCGCAAATTTTACCCTCATTCGACCTTCCCACGACTTTTTGAAAATAGCGGATAAATATCGTTTTGGACGCGAAATTTCCCGCTCTTTCCGAATCCGGTGTCAAAAATAGTGATTCCCATTTAAAAAAATAAACTTGACCTTGAAATAACCTTCAAGGTCATGTTCAAGGTCAAATACAATGGTACCATTAAATAGCCAGTGAAAAATCCTTAAACTTTTGTTTGAAACATTTTCCTCTAAATTTAAAATGGGACAACCTGTATATATATATATCCGGGTCAAGTTATTCGAACTTTTAAAATATATTATACAATTTATAACATAATATATACTATATATTAAAATTGAATCAATCAATAATATATAATAGGTACGCAGTAAAAAAAATCACTAATTCGATGAAACGCTTCATCCAATAATCACATTGAAATATTTATTTAAATGATCAAACAATTTTTTTTGATGCGATAAATATTGAGCGATTGAATAAATATTTCAAATTTGTAGTGAACGAATGTTGCATTGCTTTTTTGTTTCAATTGCTCGCTATTCCGTGCATAACCTATTCAGTCATGCATTCTGAGTCATTGTATTTCATATATATATATCCCCTGATAAATATAAACAAATATGTCTTTAAAAAATGAACGTGGATATGCTGACTATAATACTTTAATTGACACGACATGAAAAAATTAAAAAAACAAAAGAATTAATTTTAAAAGTTTTTATAGTTTGCAAGACACCTGTACAGGAGCTGGGAAAACTAGATATATAGCTCCCGGCTATAGTGCCTAGTCCAAATGTCCAATTGATGGGTTGGATGTAAATAGATATGTTCAGTATATTCAATAAATTCAATAAATCAATATGTTCAGATCTAAGATAAGATAATGGCAGATCCCATTGGATATGGCCATAAGCCTGATCAAAATAGATCTAGTGTGAGATCTATTTTGATCAGACTTTTTTTTCGCGATTAGCTATAAGTAAAGATAAAACTTGTCGACTTAAAAAATAACAAAGTTATATGGAAATTAATGAACCTTTCAACTATATTATATATGCTCTATCCAACCCTGAAGTATTTATCATATATCATTTCTGCTCGCGCGGTTATTACTTGCTCCGATCATGTGAAGGGACTTTCGTCAAACTTCAAAATCCATTTGAAACATATATACGATATAAAACACAATGCTATTGTTTTCCGTTGATTCACACATTATGCCTGGCAGGTGTAATATATATATATATATATGTATATATTGTGAAGAGCCGCCTGCTTGTTACCGATACGCAAAGGCGTATATTCTCGCACTTTTGGGGAAACTCGATTACTCAGCCGAGCAATTTAAAACGAGATCAGCAGTCGGGACCGAAAATGCTGATTCTTTACTTTGTCGGTTACCGCTCGTATAAATGGCGCTTGTGTGAGCCTAGAAGGCTCGAGTACGTGTGAAATGCCGAGAGCACTCGACTGATTTGCGACGATGCGTCAGAGAGCGGACTATAAATGTTTACTTTGCTATTCTGGCCTCGGCTTCCGTATATACATATATATATATATATATATGTATATATATATATACATCAGTGAATGAATAGAGTCCCGGGACTTTTCAAGATGTAATGTGCATTATGGGATTATGCGTGATCATATGCTTTTGTGTGTCTATACTATCGGATTCTCACGATGTTATGTCATTCAATTATGAGGGGGGACCATGACTTGAGCAAAAAGTAGCTTTCGTGAAATTGGACAGTTGCTCGAGGCTCTATTTATTTAATGACGATGATAGAATCAGAATTGACTCAAAATTGAATCAAGAACATGTTGTCTTAGTTGATAGAATCTCTTAGCTGCAAATGAGTGGGTTTTCGATAGGTTTTAGAGAATTTTATAAAAACGTAGAGATGAGGTTTCACAGGAGAAATGTGGATGTTACACCATCTAGAGCGTTCCCTCCGATACTGTGCAATACTGTGAAAGTTTTACCCATAGTACTGTGCTATCTCAGAGGGGAGGTTACCCCCACTATATACCCTACACAAACATAGATCTCACAGATTATACATATCACATGTCGGCGAAACCGCCATATTGTGACGTTGGAGGTAGAAGGAGTAGCGATGACTTCCACGCCTCGGCGTTTGCACCGTATTGTGGGGTGGCGAAACGGACAAAAAACAGTATCGTAGGTTTTGCACATCTTACCATCTAATATTATTATATTAGTGGCTACTCCCTGGTAGAAATCTGCCCAGTTTTCTGTTACACTGCCCAGTTATCCTATATACCTTTAACATGGGAACAAAGCAAACTGGACAGAAACTAGACAAAAACTGGGCTCATTTTCTACTATAGGGATATCTTAGATCTTTAAGATAGGAAAAGAAGGATGTTAATAAATAGATTATAGAAGTTTATTTGGATTACACGGGAAAAGGAGTATTTCTGGAACAACCATATTACGGCTGTAGAAATTGTCGTGTCAACCAGAACTGTCTAAGTATCATTGATTGACTCGTTAGAATCCACAAAAATTAAGAGCAGAAATTATAAAGTATTGATATCGACATCATCCATATGACAATTAAAATCAAAAGAATCATGGAAGCAGCGAGAATCATATAAGAATCATAATCATAAGAGTCATAATCATAAGAGTCGAGAGAAGAGTCAACATCGGTAAATGAGAAATCGATTAAATCGAATCATTGCAACCGGTAAAGTCGAAAAGCGGTGTGTAATCTATACCATCCGTATATAATATCGACATAAATTGCCAATTAATATTGATAGAATTTATTGACTCGTACGAATCAATAGAATCGTCAGAATCGATAGAATCAAGAATCATCAGAATTGGTAGAATCGAAATTTTAAAACATTAAGATTTTATAAAACGAGACAATCTATAAAACCGATTCTGTCAGTAATTTCCGATGAACCGAAAGTCCACAGAATTAAGGTACATCATTAGGATTGATTTAGTCGTTACGAATCACTATATAGTACTATTATATTGGTAGAAATGATTTATTCGTGAAGCATGTACAAAATCGATAGAATGGACAGGAACGACGGAATCTACGGTATTGAGAGAATCGATAGTATCGAGAGAATCGATAGTGCCTATAAAGTCAGGTGAATAATCGAAAGTCGATATGCTATTTGTAGAAATCACCGCTTCGCAGTAAACATTAATCGAATTAATAGAATTTGAATTGTTAGAATCATTCCATTGAAAGTAATCGTCAACTTGAATCAAAATCGAGGCAAATCGTGATACCATAAACAATCAAATCAAGAATTCACTAAAATCGATAGTGGTAACAAAATTTATATAAAATCGATCGTATCAAAAAATCAATGAGCGATTAATTGAATCTATTAAGAATAAAGAGAATAATCGTTAGAATTCGATTTATCGAAGTCGTCAGAATCGAGAATCGATAAAGTTGAAAATCGTTCCATCGAACGTTGGCAAAATCGATAAAATTGATGATTTATGAAAGTTGACGATTGTTGAATGTTGAAGTTGTTAGAGCCACCTGTTTACTTGTAAAATTTAAATATGGTAACATTTTCTTGTAAATTTTACCATACCAGATGGCATTTTGAGGACAGATTTTCGTCATCAGAAAAATTGCAATTTTTTATAATAAAAATTAATATGACGAATGAGATTTTTACCATGACGAAAGTCTGTCTTCGATGGAATCGATAGTGTTGAAAATCGCTCGATACAGATAAATCGAATACGTCAAAGTATCTTATAACTTCACAATGTAATTAATGTAACGAAATTTGAACGCAATTAATTCAGTTAGTTCTAGAATTATTTTTACTGCTATCAAGTTTCCAGAAATTCGATAATGAAGTTTTTACATTTTTCATCAGATAAAAGCACGTATAGAGGCATAATAAATCGTGGTCAGTGTTTTCAAAATTTCCGCGTACGTATATGTTCGAATAGGTGTACACAGAGTATATATATATAGGTATCTAGGTATATCTAGAGGCACATAATGCGTATATTACTCATTTGCCATTCTATCACATACATCACGAATTCTAATGTCCCGCTGAGAATTTCGCTGTATCGATAAACATGGCGTGATTATACGTTATTAATTCGTTCAAATACCAAATGTCTGTGATAATCGTTTTAGAATGAGAAACATTTCGTTACGCAGCCAAAGGACAGAAATGTATATCCTTATACTCTTACAGTCATCACGTTTATCATCCGAGATTTCGTTCGGAAATGAAAATTAGTCGGACATTTATCGGATTTTTATTCAAATCACTTGAAATATTGCTTTCTGCCAAAATAATAGTGTTATTGAAAAGTATCGTTAATTTTCTTGTGAAGGAAAACAATAAATATTATGTGTCTTGCAGAAGCCCTAGAATTTCCTATAGGTATAAAATGCAAATCGTTTTATAATCAGAGAAAAATTTTCCTCTAAATTTTACCATACACCATCAGGTGGCATTTTGAAAACAGACTTTCGTCACGAGAAAAATTGCAATTCTTTACAATACAAATTGATATGATGAAAAAAAATGTTCTCCATGTACATGTAAAACATCGTGAGATTTAAAAAATACGTTTTTTTTGTGATTTTTCAAAAATGGTGGCACCAATATGTCCGACCGACAATATTTTTGTTTGTCGTGTTTGTAAACAAACGATAAAAAATACACGAAAATAATGCAATACACATTTTTGTTAATTAAACTGATTAATGTCAGTTTATCGAATACATGACTTATCATATGTAAAAAAAAAATGTAAAGAAATATTCTATTTCATGGAGGTTTATTAAACAAAGCAGATAACGCAGTCTTAACCCAATTGTCTCTTAACTGAATATCTAAGCAATGACATATATATATATATAGGAAAATGTGCACATACTATTCATACCTCATTGCAATCGTGCGGATAAAATGCGATATATATATAGCACTTTCGTCGAAATCACGTCGGCGCATATATATATATATATATATATATATATATATATATATACGGAATGCTTGATTTATCAATGTCACTGCAAATGGCGGCAATTCTGTTAAGATGGCATTTGCGCCAGAGGAAGCAGTCTCGGAAAATCATGCAAAGTACTTGCCATAACTTGATATAGGATATCGATTGCAAGTCCCATTTCTAATGCGGCTAGATAATCATTTGGATAAATTATCCTACATATATTACCTCCCTATTTTTATTTCTTATATTTGTTAGTTTCATCATGGGCAAAGTTAATGTGAAATGTCTCATTTATATTGTAGCGTGCAAAAATGATTTCGTTATAAAATTTTAATACATAATAGATTGTTTTTTTAGCCGCCATATTGAATGAAGTATTTACAATTTTTAAATATTCAAGATACATATGATTTAAAGTACATAAATAAATAAATATACCATTTTTACACACACACACATATATACATATATATACACACACACACATATATATATATATACTGTCTAAGTATCAGCATATAAGTATTTTATCTCAAAAAAGTTTATTTTTAAGTAATAATGCTGTAAGCATTTATGTGCGATCGATTACACTGCGCCCTTCCACCTTTGAACTCTTTTGTTCTCCGCACTGATCGTTACACGCTACCTAACAATTCGTTCAATTTTCGCCGTTGTAAATAATGCCGCAAAATCCACATCGTCACGCGTGATCAAATCGCATTGCGTGTCGGCGCTTTTAAAATTTCAACGAGATAAAACGCATATATATATACTGCAAAAGAGGAATAAGCCATAATTGCAATCGGACAATTAATAAAATCTCCAAATGCCTCTTTGTCGTATTCTCGTGACCGTTTCGACATTTGAAAAGTCGACGATAATTAATGTAACATTTAAATGAAATTAAATAGGAATAAACGCGTCGCCTCATTATCGCGAAAACCAATCAAGCTACGGTATAATCGCAATGGCGGCTATTAAAATACACACACACACACACATATACATATGCTGGAGTTTGAAAATTGGCCTTTGAAAGTACCGTGCGGATAATTGACTGGATGCTTATAACGGTGTAATTTCTTTTAGATTTTCATTTCATTACCCCATAAAGTTAACGAACGAGGCGTATATATATTTATCGGAAAGAAAAGAAGTCATTTTTTTAGGTTACGTTGTGCTGATTTGAAACTTGTATGACGGATGACAGAGACCGCCCCGACAGAATTCCAGTCTATATATATAATATACGCGGGGAACTGGGAAACTTTGATTACGTCCCTGGCTTCCCGGTGTGTATTGCGGTATATATATGAATGCCGTAATGGCGGCGCCCCAAATTTTCCAAGTTACATAAGTTCTGGTAATAATTCGCAATAGATCATTAGATACATGAACGCGTATTACAGAGCAACTCGTGAATTATGGCTTTACAATTATGACCTAAAGTATCGTTTATTACTGGATTTACTTGAACCAATTACAATATTATGCGTATATAATTATACTAGATTTATTTCATTGTACGTTAATTTTTTTTTAATTTGTCAGAATAATTTGTTTGTTTTTGTTTTTCATTTATTTACACGGGTATAACATAAAATATGCACTGTCAAAAAGGTCATTGTAATGCACACAAGTACATTAATAAATTCAATGTAAATAGAGAAATTTCAATATGTAACATTTCGGAAACAGTAAATATACCTCAGAAACGTATCAAATGTTTGATCCTACTAATATCTCCATTTTTATTTTTACAAATCGCAAAAAGTTTTTTTGTTTCAATTTTACTATAGTAAATAGAATTTTTAAAGCTATATAAGGTACAATTATCGTTTTTGCTCTTATTTCTAAAATAAAAGCGAGGATTGAAGATATAAACGTTACAGAAACGTTACAGAAACACCACTATGACGAAGCGTTTAGCGGGAATCGACTCTTTTAAATGTTACAGATGAAAAAACTCACTGTTAATAATGAATAATGACGAAAAAGTCGTTAAATTTTAATTAAAATATTACAAAATTTTGATTAAAAGACTTTACGAACATTCACAAAAGGACCGAATACCATATGAATTAAATAAAAATAAGTTGTAAAAAGTCAATATGTTGGAATCAAAAGCGATAAAATATTGAACATTGAAGCTGTCTGTAAATTGTTAAAAATAACTAAAACCCAATTGATGTACGATAAATGGAAGGTTTTATGAAATCGACAAGTATATAAAAAATTAATTTCAAAGAGATATCATTTTTAATAAATGTGTATAAAAATGTTGTCTCTGGTAAGATAAAATCGATAAAGTTTAAATTCCTCCTTGCCTTATCCAGTAAGCACGATTCTGATTACGTAATTACGTAACAATTACCTAATAATTACCTAACAATAATATAAAAATTATTATGCGGCAATTATTATGTAACAATTATACAGGGTGATCAAAAAGTCCCGGAACAGCGAAATTAAATGTTAAATTATGGATGTTAGCTCGGCATAGAGGTTGGAAGAGATTGGAAACAGCCCAATGTTTCGGAAGAAAAATTTCAAGGGTGGAGAGAGCCACCTTCTGGTACCAATCACCTTGAT
>JAPYZR010005534.1:0-10703 GCA_030522945.1 Trichopria nigra
GCAACAATCTCGCTCCGTCCCAGGGGAAAGACCTTGGCGAGATAATCTTTACGAGATCTCGGATAGATCTCGTTGAGATCGACTTTTTTTTACTCGGGCTTTCAGTGCCGATAGAACAACGAGCATCGATGAGATATGCGGCTGTGCGCTGATTATGACACGTTTAATTTCGTCGCTTATCTCCCGGGAAAGCCGGTGGACGTTTCCAGCGGGAAACGATTGTCAATTTTTTGCGCATTGTCGTTACAATTAATTTCCTAGATATCGTCGAACTAATTATTCTGTCGGTAGTTTGTCTTGCCGTTTTCTTCGACGAAGTCGACGGAGTAGCGATCGTTATTTGCTTTTAAGTATTACCGAAATTTGTTGGAGTACTCGAGAAAATAGAAAGTGATTGGTTGCGTTTAGAAGAGATTCGAAGAGATAGCAATTGGTGATACAGATGATCGATAATGGATGAAGGAGAGATGATTAAAAGAGATTACCTTTGATAATTGTTTTACATTATGATTATTAGGCCGGTTTGAACCCACGGTATATCTACAGTAGCAAAACCCTATCGGAAACGGTAACCGGAAACATGCGGCATTATTACCACCAAACAACCGGTCTAAATCGGTCCCGAAAGCAACCAATATTAAGTAAAAACCACAATAAAACCCGAAAAATCCGATATTTGTGAAGTTTACTGCGGTTATTTTTTGATAATAAACCGCAAAGCAACCAAGAAAATACCGATACACGAGCAACTCTGTTTCGACGTCGGTACTTTTCCGGTTTTTAACCAAATTTTGGTTGTTTTCGGGACCGATTTAGACCGGTTTTTTTTGTGGTCGTTTTGTGGTTACCGTTTCCGATAGGGAACCTTAAGATTCTGGTAGTACAACATCAATCCAAAATATTAGGAATGACCGCGTTGATGGTTTGTAGACACTATTCATCCTGAACTTCAAGTTCTAAGTCTCAAGGAAAAAATTATAAAGTTGTCGTCTTGTTTTTAGGTTAGGTCTAAAAGATAGTCCTATATAGGAAATCTCGTGATATCGAATTTATCTTCTTCGTATGATGAAAGTAAAAACGCAGACGTCGGTACTTATTCGCAAGTAATATAGTAACTTTGTATATAAAATATGTAACGTTTCGAACAAGGTTTTCCACCGGCTTAAAGCATTAATCCTTTCACTTTTCGGGTCTTGGCTTACGTTCAGGGATAAATTCAAATACATTTATATATCTCGGGCTGGACAAGCTGTAACGCATTAAAAAAATCGCACTTACCGTGTGTAATCCCTGATCCTCGTCGCTTTTATGGCTCGGAATAACACCTGGCGTAACGCATACTTGAAAGAATTGTCGCTTATGCTAATCGAGTGATATGTACGTATATATATTCCTTGATATAAAAATGGTGGAAAGAAGATGATGACAATAAGACGAAGTGGCGGCATTCAACTTGCGCGATCTTAACGCAATTCGATGCACGCTCCGAAGCGTGGTTCAATTTCATTACGCTCGTCTGGATCGTGTGTCAAATGACAATAAATGCGACTGGCCGAGGACCTCTCGTTGATTCCTAGTCAATAGAATGATCATCTCCGGGTCTTCCCTTATATTATATAGCTGTATACCCCGCGGTATTAAACGCATCCGACGTTCATATTTACGCAAACAAGTCTTTGCTACATTACGTTTCACGTTCTGCAATCGAGGTTGGCCATCTGAAAGGCACAAATGAATCTGATGCATTTTTAAGATTATTTCAAGTGCAATCGCTGCGATAACGACAGATATGAGATCTGAGAAAAGCGAAAATACTCGTCATTCCTCGAAACGATTCTAGAACGTCGTAGAATCGAAAAAAAAATAAGAATAATACATAAAACCTTGCGACGTTTAACGATCTATATAGTTTTTGTGAAGAAATGTAATGTATTCATAAAAATGTTCGCTTATGAAAATCGCAAACTTTTAAGAGTTTCTTGTTTGCGGAGAGCATCCAATAAAATTATAGACGATTACATAAATCAAGAAGTCGCTGGGAATACCGGACTTAAAATCCACGGAAGAAGGAAACCGGAATTGAATAGGAAAGTAATGAAGTGAACCGTAAAATGATTTCAAGACAATATTTATCAATTTATACCCTCGCCGTGAAAATGGCAAATTGCCTGCTTCCGAGACCGCACCATTCGACATGGCATGAAAAGAAGTTCCTCGTCGCAACGTCATAAAATGTTACCGTATATTTTCATAACCTATAAACCCATCTCGTGCGAGGAAAACCGTTGGTTCGCGTTAGCGGCAAAACCGCAGTTTCAACGTTGCTCGTTTTTATCCTGGTATATATTTTGTGTGCATACAGAATGTCGTGTCAGATGGAAAAATTAAAATAATCCAATTCATCTATGGATTTTTATTATCGATTATGAATAATAAAAGTATCCTGGTTTTTAAGGATTTCTCATTTTTCAGATTCAAATGATTTTTCAAAATGATTGAAAAGTATTTTCTGTGTATATGAAATATAAAATTAAAAATATGTACAGTCTTTATACTAAATTGAAATTGTTTAATCGATCGTGGATTAAAATTGTCATAGATATATAAGGTTTGGAGAAGAGAATCTGAAATTTGTAAAATGAAAGATGGCGCATACGGTTTTTTGGTTAAGATTAGAATTCACGTCAGTATAATCGGTCCGTCGTGTTGGATTCAAGTAGTGCATTTTCAAAACCTAATGACAGATTTGAAATCAGCGATCCTAAAAACCTAAATATAGTCGTTTTTAACAAAATCAACGTTAATTTAACGATTGGTCCGCCATATTGGATCCGGCATATTGAAATTTATACGCACTATTTTCTTTCAAGTTGGAAATAATGAATGTTTATTTTACATAGTGACTTTTATTGTTATTTGTTTATTATAATGTCAACAAATTGACAAGAAAACTTGGATAACAAATTGTATATATTTCGACTCTCCAAACATATTATTATAGTAAATATATAAAACAAAAAAATTATTAAAATAGAGAAAGACAACATTGAAATATTTCAAAAATGATAATGATCTGGTGTCATGTCAAACATCCCACTGTGCATGTAAGGGTTAAAAAATATATGTCTTTTTAAAGCCTTCTCAAGTTCACTAATGCCTTTATAGCTATGATGAAATTGATACTTTTACATAATTAAATCTAATGATTTCTTGTAGTAAACGGGATGCGGTTGATCTAGATATGCGATATATAGTCACTCCTGTACCAGTGCCACATCGGACCAACGGGATTGATCATCCGTAAGTAATGAATTTCGAATATATGAGCATGAGCATTTTCGAATCTAGTTAATATTAACGTCAATGGTTGATTCTTATATCTTATAAACGATTTAACACTTCGTATTAGATAAAAAGAAAATTTATTTACATTTTTATTAATATAGCACTGTTGTTAACATATAAAGTAAACGTAAAACATTTTCATTTATCTAAATCCAGTATAGGATTGGTTATTCTATAACAAAAAATGCTCGAGAATACAAAATGAATTCAAATGGACATCCTTGATGATTTTTTTATATGCATGAATTCATTCTGAAAAAAAATAATAATTAGAAGTTAACAGTGACAATTGTCAAAGAATAAACTAATCTGTACTATTTGACAATATAACATAAATAATAATAATGGGGAATTTCGCGAGAAAACTGACCCATGCTTGAAGAGCTTCTGAAAGATCATTGACTTGTAAGTGCGGTAATAGACGTTCTACGAATTCGTAGTATAGAGAAACCATTAATCTCATCCATCTGCCAGTTCTTAAGCGAAGAAAACACCTCAGACTCAATCACTTTCATCATACAGGTATATATAAGAGCTTCCGTGAAAAAGAGATCTAAATTAGATCCAATTCAATCTAAATTAATCCAGTAAGATCGAAAATACAGTATATAGATACCATAATATACCATAATATACCATATTATTTCCATCGCAGAAATTCGTTTCGATTTGAAGATTGGTTAATTGGGTCTTGTTCATATATTTAATGTCTGGTAATTTATGTTAATATTTATGGTTATATATTAAATTACCATATAATATGGTAATAGTTTATATATTATAAGTTTTATATAATTATATATGATGCATATATCATTCCGGATACCATTCATTGCTACGCGAGATAAAATTATAATAAAATAAACCCAAATGTTACAGAATAAAGAAATGTTTTTTTTTTTGCATTTGGGTATAAGTAAAGGTAACGATTAATGTACTCAACTACTGTCGAATTCTTGTTCATTTTTATTCAATACAACAAGTGTACGAAGTAGTAAATAAATGTACATATAAAACAACTCTTTTTTTCATTTAGAAACGCCCTAACCTTAAAAATCAATCGAAAATTTCTTCGCCATCATGACAAACAGAATTAAGCACAAATATTTTTATTTTGTACATATATATATATATATATATATATATATATGTACAAAATAAAAAAAAATATATATATATATATATATATATATTATATATTATTATTTTAAAAACGTACTAGGAATAAAATTTAAGTACGTAAAATTAAGTACTATACAATAGTTTGCGATGAATTCGCAATGGACCACGTATGTTATTATGACTAGGGGCAAAGTTAGCATATCCCACGGGTCTATAAAAAGAAAGTCCATACGGTCAATCAGTCGAACATTAGACTCCCCTTAACGTCAAGCCCGAAGCTCGTCTTCGTAAAATCAGGATCGTATGGTCGCTTTCGCGTCCATTGTTTACGAGCGCCTCAACTTATAGCCTCGCCTATGAGCAATGTAAAATAATCCGGATCTCGGGTGACCAGGACGTTGAAAATGGCAAATATAGTGGAACCCGGTGCATCCTGCAGAAAATCGTAGGCGGTTGGAATGTCGACGGTAGGCATCACCTAGGCACATTTTGCGACCGTAGTACACGCATCTGTGAACATTTATACATATATGAGCAAGGTACGAGTATGTATAATCAACTACGTATCTGTAGTACGACGCACCATCGGCATCTGGCCTCTCGAGAACCTTGGATAATCATTTTTACATTTCGCTTGTAAAGTGTGAGCGGTGATCTGTCCGAGAGTCATTGAAACTTATACGTCGATCGTTTGCGATTAAACTTGAAATTATAATCAAACGGGTCGGGAAACGGCATTTTTTACTCTCGCTGCTGCTTATATATACATTACGCGATGCAAATCTCGGATAACCCGCCGTCACGTTTATTAATACATCAGAATCGTTTTTTCAACGCAGAGACAATCGTGCATTCATTCCTAGCTCGCTGCGATTAATTGTTATTTATAGACCGTAATAAAGTGCGAGAAAAAGGCGAGTCCAGAGTACTCTGGAATACTCGATCCTTCCTTCCCTCTCAGTTCCTGACAGTAACAGCGATAATGTCGATGATTTAATCAATGAAAATCAAACAAATTGTCCATTAATGTAGCGTGACTGGGCTACTACACTTTTGGGTTTGCGCGCCACCTAGCGCTTAAACGACATAATCATTTTCCAACATTTTTATTCAAAATGGCGGTTCAAAATTAATGGTATAAGCGATAACGTAGCGGCATTCTAAAAGTATGTGTGCGTATATGTATAGTGAAACGTGAAAGGTGATGACCAAAAAATTCCTTGCTTTTCCCCGCTGTGAAAACAGCCGTAAGGCGACATACGTCACGGTGCACGAAGAGAGAAGAGTCGAAGCGAAACGAGAGCAAACAAGACACGCACGATCGGACGCCATGTTTATTACGCGACACCTCCCAACTGTCGTGTCATTTTATACATATATCGATATATATGTGCACGACCCGCCGAACAGCACGCTCGCTTTACGCTCCGCGATGTAAATAAGCCACGTGCATCGGGGATCCACCGCGCAGCACTCGTGTGCGCAAAGAGAAAAAAAAGAAACAACAGCGTAGCCGCGCATGCGCGGTACATCGCCACGCTGTATTGGATTTCGTAAACAGTATCGGATGTCGCGGCGATCCTATTTTCATGCTTCGATTTTTTTGCGATCAAATTTAAAAGGGCCCCTGATTGGACGTAAAGGATCGCCGCGATGTCGAAGAGAACGAGGCTGCCGCGAGGTCGAGGTCGGCTTTCTCGGGGGAGGGCTTTGAACGTCCGTCTGATCGTCGGGACGAGAGGGCCTTTTAAACGCAATCGACTTGATGCTTTACGGTTGATAAGAATTGCGCAGATTTTCAAATTTATGCCCGTTACAATTATCCACGCTATTTTTTATCGGCGAATATTTTACGCCCGAGGACTTTCATTCGCGTGTCGGGTGCATTTTTCGATATTTCTACTGTAATTTCAATTAGTACACCCTATATATGTGTAGATTTTCAAAATAAATTTTCCAAAAATCAAAATTTCAAAATCCTTAATCCTATTCGCAGCACACATTTTTCCATTTGCTATAATTTTACTTGAAATTTCTCATGGGAAATTCTAATTTTTCCAAATCCAAGATGCCTGATTCAAAATGGCGACCGAAAACATTTAGAAATAGCTCATACTTTACTTCGAAAATGTTTAATCGGGGGGTTACTAGGGTCACTGCGAGTACGAATGTGCGATCAGAATTTCGATTTTTCCAAATCCAAGATGGCGATTTCAAAATGGCGCACTAAGAATTTTAAAAATAACGTTTCGTTTCACCTGAAAATCGGCATTCGGGAGTTTTCAAGGTCGCTGAGTACAAATACGCCATCGGAATTACGATTTATATGAATCCAACATGGCGGATACAAAATGAAGGCAATAAATTTCAAAAAAATGTTCTATTTTACAGTGAAAATATTTCTTTCTACGCTACATCATATACTAATAAAACGACTGTTTTGAGTTTTCTACAGTTGGAATTTATGATTTTTTTTTAATTTCCACGGGTATTTCCAAATACTGTAGTAAAATTTCATGAAAATGTACTGGATGAAGTTTTTCGGTAAATTCGTGAGCAATCACGGAAGTAAAAAAGTTCGGACGAAATGACTGTGCCACGAACAAACGACGAAATTGCCTCTGCGTGGCTGGAGGTATAAGGCGCCCCGGTATAACGAAATTGCGACTCGTGTTGCCTCGCGGGGAAAACTTTGGAATGCCATCGATTATGCATCGATCGAGCGACGAGATAAATCACTTATTCGCGGGACAACAGAACGCCCGGTACCGAAATGAAAAATTGCCGTCGAACCCAGTTGGTGCCCGGTCACGAATCCGTGCCCGCCGTCTTGCCATTATACGTCGTTTTCTACTGCGAGCCAACATTTTTTCAACTATTCCTTGCGCTTTTATTCGCCTTCCTCCCGGCGCGGCTGGCTTTCGTCATACTTGATTGCATTTTTTTTTACCGAATTCTGGTTTTATTTTTCCGTTACGATGAAAAGTCCACTTTGTATTTGTTGTGAATTGTTCTTTCTGAATTGAAATGAATTGAAATTAGTAATATTTTATTAATGTTCAGTCGATTTTTTTTTGTTTTTTTTTTTTACAAGGAAAAGTGGATTAATTGTAATTAATTGAAAACTAATTAGTACTCTGGTACTTTTTTAATACTAATTTTGGTAATAATGATAAAAAGTATGAGTTTTCCTTCTTGCCAACATTACTACTTCGTATGTGATTAACGTCGAAAGTTCTCTTAGATCCGCCATTTTAATTTTCTACATTTCGACTTCGGATTTGTGAGGATCTGAGTTTCCAATGAATAAAGTGACATTTTTGCATTTTTGTTAAAGATATCCACTCTATATTTTTTTTATTTTTTCATTCGCGGCGCTGCACCAGTCCACCATTTTGAATTTTTCGATTCGAAAATGTTTTCAAATTGATTGAAAAGTATTCAATCATTGTTATTCATTTTAATCCATTTTCGATTGCTGGTCCAGTAAACGAAAATGTATTGAACTGGATTCGTCCGAATTAAAAACGAATTCAAATTAACAGAAATGAATTCATGACTATGTTGTATTACCTCGCACTGCATATAACCCAGTCGTCGAAAATGCATTGAAAGTCAAAAAAAACGAATTAAAATGGATTCAAGCAGATTAAAATGGATAGAAAATGAATCAACTTAAATTCACTTGAATCCATTTTAATTCCAATTTAGACCTTTCAATGATTTCTGATTACTGGGAAATTAAGGAATAAAATTTATAAATTAAATTCTATTCGTTTCAATAAATGCAAATCTAAAAACAATTTTAAATTGAGTTATATACATTTAAATTCGTCTCAATCCGTAATTAAGTTATCTTAATTATACGTAATGGTTGCTTGAGGTTTGACGTGAATAGAAAAGTATAGAATTTAATTTACAAATGTTACTTCCGAATTTAAACGCATTGGAATGTATTGAATTTTTCTTATGAATTCGCGACATTTCAAATGAATCCGTTTTTGGAATCTGCCGAATCCATTTCGATATATTTTCATTCAGTGGGTAATTTCTCATTTATTTAATACAAATGTTTTAAAAATGATTGAAAAGTATTATCTACTTCATGAATTTTCCAATTTTTTATGGATTTGCATATATTCGTGCGTAATATTTTTTATTCGTAAAAGTGGATTGAAATGCATTCATATTTTAGATAAATAATTTTTGGATTGAAAAGCTTTCAAAATGGACGAAATGAAGATTGAAAAATGACGAAACGAATGCATTTTTATTCGTTCCAATCCATTTTGATTCCTATATGGGTATTACAACTATATCCAGTAATCGAAAATGGATTAAAATTCATTCAAAATTATGATAGTTTCAATCATTTTTTAATGTATTCGAATTTAATATTTGTCTGTCAGTTTTTGGATTTTGTTATTTTTGTATTCAAACGCATTCGAAAGTATTCACTATTTTTTCGACATTTTAAGAATTTATTATATTTTTATTAAATCGTATTAACATGTAATTTTTTTCTAATCATACCTACGCATTCAAGGATTATTTATTATATTTCTCATTGTCGGATAGAAACGAATTCATAATTTAAGGTACATTTATTTTCGGATTAAAATTGATTTGACACACGTACAAAAAGTATAAAAATGAATGCAGTTCAATTATTTCTGAATCCATTTTCGCTTACTGGCGTATTTTTCATTCGGTGTATAGGGCACAGACGTCCGTGAAATTCTATTGATAACTTGAGAGAAAGCATATCATAATCGTTTAAAAAAAAAAAGAAGAAGGAAGATCACGAGGGTAACGAGCGAACGGATACGACAAACCAAGCAATTTCTTTAATATGCTATTTAACGCGTGCTAGGAAGTCTCTATATATATATGAAGTGGAAATCACTGTATTCCGCGTTGATTTTCAGAGGCAATTGCCGTTTACAAACACAAAACGTACAGTGTGTGTATTGTCGTAATTGTAGGATACTATACGTTATTTGCAAGATTGTATTTGATGTACGCGTGCAAAAGTATCGAATTTCTTAATTGTATATACATATATATGTGTACCGCTTAGTCGTCGCTTCTGAGTGGAAATGCGAATCACTACTGCGAAAACGCTCTGCATAACATAATACAGCATTATGTCATTACGCGACGTGATTGGCCGTTTATAAATGTGGAACGAAAAACGCGAATATAATTTGAAATCGAAGTTTCTTTTTGGAACGATTCTTATTTGCACGAGGCAAATTATCCTTGGGAGTTTTACGTCGATGGGAATTCATGAATCAGTATGTAATGCTTATATATACGTGTGGTTCGTACATACAATACGATGTCGTAGCAAAGAGTATAAGAGAAAAACAAATTGGCTATTTTAGATCGGCTGCGGACTATAGGTGACATTATTATGTTGCTGATTCGAAATAAATAACGCGAAAGGCAAATTTTATGCCGCGATTTGAAAGCAAAGTTTATTACGACAAAGGTTACGAATTATTGTTCAATTAATATTCAAAATCCTATCGTGCGAACATATATATATATATATGAACACACACACATATATATATATATATATACCATGCGATAATCATTTCAGCGAAGTGTTTCTGGTAATGGACTTCGAAGCTCATGACGTAAAAGGATAGTTCACATCCAAAAAGATAAGGACGCCATTAAGCCAATGCAGTTGTTTATTGTAATAGCAAAATAACAAGAGACTCGCATGAAAAATACTGGTTAACGTACTATTTGACACTTTGCTTGAGAAAAAAAGTCGGCATTTTGAGATTATCCCGTATGAGAACCTGACGACAAAATACAAAATACAAAAAAAAAAACACTATATGTATATATACTGACATGGGTATATCGAAGAAAAATATCCAACTTATGAAGATGAATTCGAAAGAATTAAGGTTGGGTAATGTCAATATATAAAAGTTACAAGTTGAGTCATAAAGTTTAAAAGTTGAATTATTTTAAGTTATCAACTTCACTGCAAAAAGAAATACTTAAATTCAGCCAAGAAATGAGACTGGAATCTTAAATTAAGGTGGTTCTAAAGTAGAACAGTTATTGACTGAGCTTTTCAACCATAAAAGTACGAATAAAAAGTGATTCAAACGTTTTTTCAAAATTCGAGCTTTGGAAGGGTGATTCTACATAACATATACAATCTTCAAAAAAATATCGCTGAAATTGGTTCAAATTTAAACGAGAATTAT
>JAPYZR010005536.1:0-20537 GCA_030522945.1 Trichopria nigra
GCCTTAAAAATAATTTGTTTCCAAAAGTTCTCATTTAATTTTGAATGATTTTTGCTGGAATTTTTTTGGTGATTGTATACGTTATTTAGAATCACCCTTGCAAAGCCCAAATTTTGAAAAAAAGTTTTAATCACTTTTTATTTATAATTTTATTGTTGATAACCTCGGTCGGTAACTGTTCTACTTTAGAACCCTCTTAAGGGTTATTTAGCGTTCATATACAAATATTGAGTGTCAATATTAGGTGGTTTTGTAACCTCTGAGAGGATGCATATATATATACATCTCACATTGTTTATAATTTTCATTTATAAGCAATATTTGAGATTACTTGATACATGCTTTATACGCTTGAACAAATATATAAAAATCTGTTCTCGAGAGTTCCCATGTGCGTTTAAAGTGCACCAATTAATTATATCCATAGTATTTTAAAAACTCTGGTTAGGAATAATTTGCATCCTCCATCAATTGCTAGTTATTTTGCTTTGGAACTATTTCGAATAGTTTACGAGCGCTTCAGGCTTGCAGTATCAATACAAGGGCCAAATAATTAAAACACAATATATAGCGAATAGAAAATTCATAACGATGTACTTACCAAACCTTTCACCTCTTTCGAAATTATTCGCGGCAATTTTGTGATTATTCAATACGACTAAAAAACGAGGTAATTTATTAGAGAAATAACTCTATATTTATATATCCGCTATATATCCTAGTTTAATTAGGTACATTGGAACGGTAAAAAATAAATGTTCCCGTTAAAATGGCATGAATATAACAATTATTTAGACGATGAATATTAATGAATAGATTGTCATCTTCGTCGGTATAACAATTCAATCGAAAAAAGTATCATTACGTGTCCGTACAAACGATGCCGTGGACACGATATCAAAGCCTCCGAATGACCTGACTTATTTCACGCCATATCCTCGTTTAATTGAGAACATAAAATTCACTTTAATTACTCGAGGAAAATTTGATTCATTATAATTGCGAAATTAAAAATAATTAAAAAGAAAAAAAAAGAAAAATATTTGAAATTCCCATTCGCAAACTGCAATTGTCGCGAATGTTAAAATCTCCATTTTATAAATGCAGGTGTAAAATGGTTGATTCGATTTGCATTAATGCTATCGCAATAAAGCTTACATTCTTTCAGGTCCGATAAACCCGATGAACGCAATTATGAAAATGCGGCTAAATTAGATTTTTTATCGATTTTAACAAAATACGAGCGAAAAACGATCAGTATATCTGAAACGGGAGCAGAGCCTGCGACGTTGTTGAAATTCTCCGCGGCTATCGGTTTTCACCTGTGTAAAAAAGAAAACGTCGATAAGGGAAAAATTAATTTCTGGATCCCGGAGCTTGCAAGGTGCGCCAGTAGTACGTAAATGGAAATCGATGATGGGACTCTTCGATGCCGGTGTGGTGGGAGGGGTCGTTAAGGAGGCATCCGCTACATCAGCTATGCTTTGCGGGAATTAACCTCTTCCGAAAGGATTCCGAGGGGTGCGGGTGGTGGCGTCGCATCGGCCCGGGAATGACGATGGAAGGGCGGAGGGGTTTCGCGCAAAAAGGGCGACAAACAGCGCCGTTTCGCGGTTCCGAGAGGACGCGGGGGAGCGTACATCCGACTTTACGACCGATAGGAAATTAATGACGCGACGAGTACGTGCGTCCGCGGCACGTTTCGCCTCCGACGAACGGCAGAGTCAAGGAGGAGAAGATACTCGAGAATTTCGGTGCATCTCAGTGGAAAATTTTGCCATTCGCCGCGCTGGAGTATCCGCTCAAATGCTGCGGGTTTGGCGCACTTTGCCTCGAACTTTGGACGTAATACAGGTCGGAGGCTGTGCAATGCCTGCTTTCTTAGAGGAAGTCATTGTTCGGCCCTTAAAAACGACTAAATTGAAGTTGTGAATGCTGAAATATTATACATTCCCGGTATGTTCCGTTGCAAACTGACTGAGGGACCGACAATGATTAAATTATCGTAAAATTATAATAATTTATAGTTGTAATGTCGAGGAAATTACAATTTAAGGAAGTCGAAATTATTCAAGGAAATTGAAGAAAGTTACAGCAATTTACCGAGATTTCAATTGATTCTCATCCGTTCTTACTTCCTCCTCCATTCATCTCTTCTTCGTTCATGCCAATCCTCATTTCCACAGATTCTTTCGTTCCTATTATTCATTTTTTCCTCGATCTCCTTCTATACACTTGTCGAGTCGGGTTTTAATATTTTTTTCAGTAGACCATTTGATGTTTTTACTTCAATACTTGTTCCTATTGTTTCTTTCCGAAACATTGACAAATTCTTTCGATTACTCCAGTCCTCCTAAACTCCCGTTTATTTTAGACCAGAGTATATCTCTCCTTCGATGCTTGACATCTCTCCTCGTATATTTTCTTGCACTTATCCATTCACATTATGTTATGATGGATGATTCTCAATATCAAAATGTTACACGTCTTTTTATCAGATTGTGTATTGTGTGTATTATCAATGCATTTTCAATGTAATGTTACACATTGTATTCCTACATTTTATGTAAGCTATATTGACAGGGAGTTGATTTGCTCATGTTATCCTTCTTCCTTTTCCTCGTACTGCGTATCGACTGGTATATTTTGTACCGCGAACTTTTATATTATGATTTCCTCTTTTTTTCACTACAGAATTGCTCTTAACTGATTACAATTCTCGATTCACTTTTCGTTTCTTTATTATTGCTTCTTTATTACTATCTTCCAATACCTTTCTAATATTCACTCTTGAACGTTTAGTCTATTCAAACCTACTCCTTATCTTCGTTCTCCATTTCTTATTACAAAATGAAGGAAGAGAGGAAGGGATGAGTAATAAAACGAATACCGTGTTGTTTCGATATACTATATTAATCTGGATCTCTCTCAAAATCTATAATTTTTTCCACTACATGACTATATTCTCTCCTACTGTATCCGTCACCGCACCGCATAACCATCTTGCCGAAGTTGAATTGTGATTGGTGGGCGCGAACGGCTATTTAAACGGCTATTTACAGCTATTTAAAATAGCAGTACGAGCATGCGCGAATTGGTCGGAGAGGTAACGAATAAGAATTGAAAAAGTTTCAAAACATCTGAGTTACCAAAAATGAATGCATCAGCAAAGTTATAGTCCGTTAAAGTTTCATTATTAATTAAGGAAAATTGAAAATTCGATAATTATTGAAAAATCGTTTTTTTTTTGTTGGAATTCCTTTTGCTCCCGAAGAGTTTTACAAACTTTCTCTACGAACATTTTTTTTCTGGACTTTACTGATTTGTGAAGTTGGCCCCCTCGCATTTTTAAATTCGACAGAACTATTTTCAAAATATATAAAGAAATTCAGAACTATACAGGGAATGTATAGAACTGCTATTACTTATTTATATTTTATTTAAAGCAAACAAGCACTAAATAGGCAAGGTGTGTCTATAAATAAGTTATTATTTATAACTTATCGTAATCAAGGAACACACGTCATAATACATACATATATATTATGTGTGTGTGTATGTATATGTATGTGATGATACGTACGTGTACAAGATTCGATATATGTCAGCACTTAAGTATATATAGAGTAATAAAAATTGGCTGGAAAACGATGTTATTACTCGGTATTATAAAAAGAGCGTCTTTGAATTGCGGTCCGCTTGATATTTCATAAAACTAGCGCTCCTTCATCCATAGGGAAAACGCATTATTGCGTTATATAAATTCATACTACCGAGTTATGGTTCCCCAAGAGAAAAAGAGGGATGTAGGTTAATAGAAAAAGTGAAAAGTCGAGCAAGAAAGAAGTAAAACATGTGCCGAAGAATGAAAGAAGAAGAACGAAGTGAGGAGAAGGAAAAATCGAGACATTACTTTTGTTCATGAGCCCGAAAGTTCATAGGTACCATTCGCTCGACACACCTTTTAACTATACCTGTCATCATCAAAGCTTTCCGTGTTTATTGTGTAATCATTCTTATCGTTTGTTATTTTTATGTTTCATTTTTTCGGAGCTTCAGCTAGACGCTGTTTGCAATGGGTGCAGAGTGAACAAAATAAATCCAAATGTAACGCTAACAATACTATGAAATTATTTGCTACCGCATGTCTGAAGGAATTTTTTTTTTTTTTTTTTTTTTCAGTGGGCATAAAATGCGATTTTGGACTCTACGCTGGGGGTTGCCTTATATACAATCCAAATAGTTTACCCAGTAAATGAAAAGGTCCAAAAATGGAAACCAACGTCGAAAATATGAATTCTTTTTATTTCTATTCAATTTATTGTATAAACGAAGAGTGTTCGAAGCTAATTTTTATTAGCCAATACCAACAGATTAAAATTTGCAAAGGCCACGGAGCGGAGAAGGTTATCTTATTACCTGCCGGACACAAGGAATTCCCGATATTCCCAGTTCTATAAATTGACTAGAATTAAAAAGAATTCATATTTTCGACGTTGAATTTCATTTTTGAACCTTTCCGTTTACTGGTATATACCAGGAATTCCTTTTGGTCGACAGACAATAAGATTAGCTTCTCCGCTTCGCGTACCTTGCAAATTTTAATCTCTTGGTATTGGCTAATAAAAATTAGCTTCGAACACCCTTCGTTTATTGGAAACAAACATTGAGAAATGTTCAACATCAGTCATTAAGAGAGGACATTTGATGAAGCAACTCGCTATTTATGTCTTCTCTTGAAAGTGTGGCACAGAGCAGAAATGGAACATCCATCATACGTTTTCGAATCATTCTTTGCAGGAAATGATCCGTATACTCATAAGCTTTCGCGGTCTTCAAGTATAATAGTTCATTGGCAGCCAGTCGAGGGGATGGCCGACTTTTCTGCGAAGCGGCCAGGATAAAAGTTCTAGCGACTCCGTGAACAGCGGGGATGGATTTTGTTTTCGTGTTCGTGCATCTACACGCAGACGCCGTGTAACGGGTGGCGTGTTAAGTCGGCGGAAAGAGGCGGTGAAGCAGCTCGAGTCGAACGGGCCGAGAAGCTGACCGTACGTTAAAACTCCCCGGGGTCGATCTCTTTCTCTTTCTTTTACGCTGGACACACGCCCAAGCTGACCTCGCGGTCATCGCCTCAGAGTAAAAGTTACTCCATTACGTGATACGACGGTAAAGATAGATAGATACAGAGAGAAAAGAGGCGCGCAAAGAGGATGAAAAGATAAGAGTTCACTCTAGCTTCGCCCTAATTCGGTCGACTAATTCTCAACTTTTTCCCTCCGATCTCTTTCCTTTGGTTCGCCTGCCACGCCACGCCGTTTTTCCTCCCGATTCTTGAGGTGCGTTTCTCACACGCTGCTTCAATTATACTCTCCTGGGGGACATCAGTAAACTAACTTAGTAAGTGGCTTTATTAGCTGTCCGGCTATTTTTTCATTATTTAATGTGACTGCGCTTCCGTAATTGCGGTTCCGTTGCAGTTTGCAATTACTACCGGGTGACGTTGGGAGAACGTCTCCACTAATCTTCGCATGCGATTCATCAGTGTTATTTTTGAACTCGAGGATTAACCCGCAGTACTTTATCGTTCAACTTTTTACCACTTCATCAAGACGGTGAGCGTATAATGATCTGAACAATTTTGATTTCGGATACGCGACGGATCGGATGAATTATTAATATTATATTAAACGAATAATACACGAATTATACTCGACTGGTTTTAGATTTCACTATCAGTCTTATTGAAATAAAATGTGATGTGTATTTTATATTTTTCTGTTTATAACCGTACGTCACTCTTACGCCATCTCATTGCCTCGGGTACTCTCCGACCACTTTAATTTAACTGGCAGCAGAAAATGTATCGTATATCCATTTTAAAATTCATTTCAAGTATTTCTTTGAATTCCAAACTGGTTTTTAATTTCGAGTACTATTTTTTTTCTATGAATGTTTCATGTATTTTTTTTTTAACGTAGACAATGCTCATCTGCAGATTTCCTTCAAGACTGATTTAAAATTCCAAAGAGGCCTCGAAGAAGTTGGGTTTCAATTCCATCGAGACCATTTTCGACTTATTCATTTTCCGTCTTCTTTTAGATTTCCTCTTTCTACCTGTAGTCCGAGTAGTTTGAACCCAAGAACCTTCGGGATTTCAATGACAATTACGCGACTTTAGTTGGTTCCTTCGGAGAAGATGGCGGACGGATGAATCTCGGGGCATCGATCGGTTTTCTACGTATATACGTGTTCTTCCTTATCACGTCGCGTAGGAATACGTATTGGACACGCGTAATCGAACGAGAATTGGCAAGAACGATTTTTCCCCGGTTCGAAACGGGAGAGCAACCAAAGACGGAGCTTACGTTGCTCAATCGATCACGTTGGCTGCTGCTGCTGGCTCTGGCTGCCTCGTCCTCGATTTTTCCGCCGTTTCCCGCGTACAATCGGGAAATGATTCAGTAACATTACGTGATTTCTGATTGAGGCGCATGAACATACCCTCTATCGTTATTTCGTGAAAAGACTCGAAATTTACATGCAGTCATTTTCTTTGGGTGTATTATTTTCAATTTGCGTGGATATCATTACCAAGTTTCGGGATTTTATCATCAAGAATAGTACGTTTACCTTATTGGCCTTATGGGCTCCAGCCGCTATTATGTCCTCTTTTGAACTTTCATCCATATAATTATAATTGTTCGGTATATCTCCAAAAATATAGGGTACTGTCACCCATTCCTCCATCCGAGCCAGTTTCAGGGTAGGATCTCCGTATCACTACTCATCCGTTGTTAGAAGCTAGACTATTTATTCACCTCGAAGAATGAATACGTTATAAGGAAAAATATGTGTCTGAGAGTGCGAAGACTGTGTCAGTGATAACATTGTCAAAGGACGATTTTCCTCTTCGATCCGGATACTACAACACTACGAAATATAGCACTGAACTACCTATTCATTTTCGCTAACATTACTTGGATAGCTTCTTTTATCATTCCTATTATTGTCAAGGTGATGAAACTATTTCTGAATGCAGATTCCACGAAACTGATTCGTGAATGGTAACTTCCGAACGATGCCAATATCTGGCATTAGTTCTACCAAGTTGGTAGAACTGTACCGAAACCTCTTTGTAAGTCGCTACTTCGAGTTGGAGGTGGCGTTTGCGCTCACAATGGTTGAACTCGCCTGTACGCCCAACAAACTTCCGAGCTAAAGATGAGCCCTTCACGATGGAAAGTCTCATGGATTTGTTTTCAGTTTACGCCGCCATCAAGGTGACATTTATAATGCGTTTTTATAGTTTCAATTATTTATGACCTACTTGTGCAAGTATAAATAAGAACTATTTCTTAAACTTTGTGATGTCTTTATTTAACCAGCTTTGAAATGTTACAATATCTTTTTAAAATAGCATTTTAAATATCGTAGGCATTAATGAAATATTGGGTCTTATTTAAATTGTATATTAGACTTCCATTACTTATGCCGAGAGTTATTTACTCAATAGATGTTCTGGCGGTTTGACAGTTCATTAGAAAGATCAGTAAGTTGCAAAAATGGGATTCATTTCCGTATATCTTCTTCGGGTTATGAAAAGAAAGATCTCTTCCCATAATTTCCAACCGAAGTTAATTGGACCGTGAAACGCTTTCTCGGCAAGAATGAAAATTTCCTCAACTCATCCGCTAACAAGCTCGATAATGTCTATTAAGCGGATGAAACGCCAGCAGCCGTTGTTTGCGCGAAAGGCAACGCAAAAACTACTGAATTTTCCTTTCATACTTTTCTTTCATTGTGCACTCGAGTCATTCAGGCCGAAGAGACGCGATCTTCGGGGGAAATTATCAGCTCATTGTTCGCGTGACTTCTTCACAGCAATTAGAGCCCGCCATTCAATAGAACAGACTTTGGTAATCTTTGGTCACCATCAGCGTTGGCAGACGTTGCTGAAGCGGGAACATTCGAAACGTGGAGCCGTAGGATTTTTGAAAAAAACATGCATGTTCGAGATCTGAAAGAGCACCAAAGCACTTTGGCGATGGCGATGATGTCTTTTATCCGCGTCGATGCAGGGTTCCGACGGATGAGTAACATCTCGAGAAGTAACGACCTCACATTAGAGATTGAATTGCCAGGACGCTCGTTAAGGCACTCCTCTTTCGTCCCCCATTATACAAGAGCACAAGATAGAAGGATAAGGCTAGGAAGGGCGGCAATTCTTTAGAAAACTTTGCCTTGATGCGTCTCCATGCTGCTGCATCTCGTTGCAAGCTCGAGAGTGGCAAAGTTTGAAAGGCATTGTATTCTCCGCGGTCATTGTAAACAGCAATCAACCTTTGCTGAATTCCTTCCACTTCGCTGGGTCCTAATCACCAAGTAATCCCTGCCTGTTTCCAGCGGTTTCAATTTCACGATACTCGCTACGAATTTAAAACGGGATTCTCCCTTCTGGCGGATTATTCTTTCGTACGTTTTGAAAGCTTTGCGGAATTGATCACACGGCTGAGCATTTCGCTTTAGCATTTCTGATTAGTTTTCCGAATTTTGGTACGTTCTGTGGGTTGATTTTTGGTTCCTCCTCTTATATAACACCTCAAGCTGTGTGTTCGTTTCTTTTCTACGATGTTATTTTAGAAAAAGTGGAAACTCCTCTTTTTGAAAATTACCATTTGCTGCTCATACGTGATGGATTAGTTGACCTTGTTTTAGTCTTTAGGAATCAGTGAGTTATAATTTCAATCGAAAATGACACCAAAAGAGAAAGTTGTCAGTGACATTCGAAATGACCTCATATCGACGTTATATTATTATTACATCGATGAAGAAGGATGGACTTTGCAGTAAGGCGCAAACATACTTTCCACGTGTATAACTCTGAAAGGTCGGTTTGAATGTTCAGCGTCAATGTATCCTGTACTCTATAATAGCTGCTGATATCGCGTGAAGCTGTCGTCAGGAGGGGCAGCTCTCATGCTCATATAGTCTTACTCATATTTCATAGTCTCGTTTCCACATGTTGTCACCAGACCGTATACTGCGCGTCATTGTCGTGGTCCTACGACGTCGGCGATGAGGGTACGGGAACTGTTGTCGGCAGTGGTGGTAGTTCGAGGATGGTTGAGTTTCGTTTCATGCCTGAGCACGGCGAGACTCGTTAGGAACTTGAGCTACCTACCCTTGCACGGTACTTCCACGACCTGCAACCTTCTCTGACGAACCCTTACGGGCTCTCCGGTAGTCAGTTCTGACGCAAAGTTTAATGGAGGATCGGAAATTCCAGCTTTCGGCTACGGACGGCTATCTGTCTGTCTCTGTCTTTCATCTTTCCAGTATCTTCCTACTGATTATTATACCTTTCTTCATATTTCTAACAATGCATTCGTGGATATACCTTATTCCTTTAATATATGCACGAGGATTACTGTTATCCGATTGGGAGCAGTAATGCACTAGTTCTCTGGCAATTTCTTTTTAAACGATAGGTTAGGATGTACATTACCCGTATATGCAAATACGCATGTTTAAAGATAAACTTCTGGTCCGTCTATAAAAATTTGCATACTCTCTAAATATGAATCACTGATCGTCGCTGATTGAATCAGTAAACTACTTCTGTTACTGATTCATAAGTTAAATTTAAATTTCACTGAAATAATCAGTGAAATGCAGTCCACTAAATTAAATGGTAAAATACACATTTCGTCCTTTCTCCCTCTCTGTCTATCTACCTCAGCATACATAACCGTCTCATCGTCACTTTATTTTTAAACAATATAAACTTTTACATGATTTAAAAGTTCTGCATCAGCTGCTTAAATCAGCGATTAATAACTTTCACTGTTTGCATCAGTGAACCACATATTTAACTGATTGTATATCAGTGAAATTAGCTGTAAAATCAGCTATAATTTTTTCACTGGAAATTTTAGCGGAATTTCCCCTCACTTTGCACCTAATCCTTGGAATGTCTACTGGAAGGACTTCATAATTTAGCTGCCAAAATAGTTACATCGTGAATGAACAGATCAGAACAAATGTATGATTATAGTTATTAATAGATAGGCCTCCGAGGTGACCGAAATGGTAGATTCGGTTCCTCTTTGTCTTGATCTGTATCTTAAACATCTATTGTCCGTGCGAACAAAAATAGAAAGATGACATTTTCCACTACGGTCGTTAGCGTCTCATGATATTTGGAAGCTACTTGATGTATTATTTTCTTTTTTTAGTTCACCATTATCTAATTTCTATAATCCCATTGGTCGTTGATCAAGTCATTCACAGTCAACCGAATCAAATCAGGGACTTTATATAAGAACCATCTCGGTCTCAATATTGACATTGAACTGTATCTCGATCAAAAAAAGACCGACTTGAATTGTATTTATTGCATTTCGTAAATTTAATTAATATTATTAGTGATTTTTAAAAATATTTAATTTACTGATCGTTAATTATCCGAGACGAAATGAGCTATTTGTGCCGTTGGACGAACTGATCGACAATGGAAATATTCGCCGTATTTCCGGGGCTTGTTAGGCACCGACAGGAATGTTATGCGCGGTGCAGCGCATAATTCTCAGAAACTGCCCAACTAACGACTGTGAAGCCTGGAGATGCTTCTGGTGGTCGTTGCTCGACACAGCTTGGACAAGCTTGATGGACGGTGGATGCTTACCTTCGGTGTGTTTGACGATGTCTAGCGCTTCAAGCTTCGCTTCCTCGTATCGATATAACTGAACTGGAGTCTAACCAAAGTGTTAAGTTCGCTTTGCCACGGAATTGGTTTCAAACTCCTCCGGTAAACGACGATGTATACAGGTAGAATTTCCGAAGATCAATTCTGGTCTTTGAAACTTTCAGATCAAAAGAATGCGTAGCGTCGAATTGTAAGATAACTTGATGGATCAGTTAATGGTTGTCTATCTCAGTAAATTGATTCGATGTTATGATTAGAAAATTGGCAAATTCATTCTCCCAATGCCACCACTAAATCATGTTTAGGTATCACAGACTGGAAACCGATAAAAGCAGAACGTTTTTAATCGCTTCTAATGTAGTAGAAATTGTGGAAGTAATTTTTTTCTCCTGAAACGATGAGTATATATACGGGAATACGTTTTCTCCAAGTTATGGAAACACACAGGTTGGTTGTATTTTACTCTTAAGTAAAATATGCAATATTCCCTAGTAGTGTGTTAAAAAAATCTTTGACTGGTTTTTCTAACATTTGAATATACATATAGTACGATAAATGTAGGAACAGAACGTTATGTAATGCCTCGAAGGTGCTATTACTTATAAAACAATTAAAACTAATACGACTACACAGAGATGCTCAAATTCATTAGTAAAATCAGCGAGAATGCAGCGTGCTCTATTCAATTATACGTACCATATTCTAGGAACAATAACTCTGTTGAGACGAAACGGAGATGGCGTAAAAGCGGGAACGGGTAGTCGAATTATGTATTCGACTTTTATCAGCATTTTTCATTTTGAAAAAGATGAAAAGTACAAACGCATTATGGAACGTATATACAAAATACCTACCAGCAGTGCAGAGAATGCGCCGAACAAAAGAGCCATTAATTAACTGACGAGAAAAGTCGTCGGCTGCATCCAGTATCGCTGCCACCACAAAACAAATTAAATTCTGATTCCTTCTTTCTTATATCTTCGTTTCCTTTATTTAAAATCTAAGTAAAAAAGTGACATCGGAGAAATAAGACAGTCGACATGACGTTTAATTCTAGATGAAATTTCAGTCGTGAAAGGGGAAAAAAAATTAGCGCGCTCGGTAGTTATAGAGCACATCCGCGGGGGCTTCATTTGTGAAACGAATCTCGCCAAGTTTCGTTATCATTCTTTACGCCTTTCGGACGTCTTTTATCTCCTTTTATTGTTCGTCCCCTCCTATGAAGCAGGGCGGCGTTCATGCGCACGTATTGCAAGTTGCACCGTATGCAGTACGTGTAACGCGAAGCGGGGATCTGTTGGCTGAAGCAGAAGGGATGCCCAAAGCACTCTATACAGATCGAAGTCTGGTGAAAATACTCGATTCGGACGGGATACGGCTTACTCGCGGCGAATTTGCACATTGCTTCTACGCCCTTGTTTCTTGGACTTCACCAACACCTCTCGTTTGCACACGCCCACGATATCGTTCGCTCTGGCATTACCGGAAACGCCGGATTCGCAAAAAGCGAGGCAGAAGTACAGGCGGACGTTTTTTTGCCCGTAACAACATGCTGGAACCAAACGGTACGTATATGGAGTATCTTTTCCCTGGCATACGGACTCGGGCTCGGACGAAGCGAGGTGGGTCCCGCAGAGAGAGAGAGAGAGAGAGAAAAGGAAAATGTTAAAAGCGAAACAACTGGTAGAACGTGGGGAGGCAAAAACGAACGACGGGCGAAGAATGAGCGCCGCAGATGAGGAAGACAGATAACTCCAATTCTACAGTCGACCGTTTTAATGCCGCCGACATCACGCTACGTCGACAATTAATGGATAATCCCGTTGGAAACCCAGTCGCTCGCGACACATGCACACTTCGCGAAATGCATCTACGTGGTGATATGTTGCCGGGTACGTGTGATGCGTTCGGGCGACGCAATGCTTCAAAGTGTGCTAGGGCTCGCTGGAGATATGTTCGTTCGTTTACGGAAGGATAGCGTGTAATCTCGGGTAAATTCCAGAGCAGTCAGTCACTTTAGAATTTGGCGCACCAAAGTCAGTAGTATAAGTGAGGACAGCCTGCAACGGATCATAGCGATTTTCATTTTTATTAATTAATTATATTTTTGTAATTGTCTTCCTCGTTATAGACCGTTCAAGGGGAATCTTTTTTTATCTTACGATTGTCGACAGACGGCAACGGCGGTTAATCGACACGATAACCATGGTTACGGGAACATAACACTTCTGTAGGTTTACGAAAATCGTAAAGATTTCACAACACTATCGTTTCATCCTTATCACATCGATCATATTGCTTTGGCCCATACCAGACAATTAGCAGTAGTTAAAATTGCAGAAGTCACGATTAATGTAGAAAAGTTGTCTTCATAAAATAAAGTTAATGTAGGTGCGTGAACGAAAAATTGCAGGCTGATGCTCCGTCCCAAAAGTTTAAACCGATAAATCTGAAAAAAAGAGATGGTTCGAAAGATGTGCCTTATCTACTCTTATAATACTCAAGCAGGACGTTATGGGCATGCGATGCACATAACGCGCGGCGTAGGTACGTATTTCGTGAGATACTGCAGTCGCTCGCGAAGCAAAGGTATATAGAGGTATACCTTAGCCTCGAGTATAGGAAGGGGCGTTACTGCTGTAGATAAAGCAAGTTTACTCGGCATTCGAGCCGCGTAGCGTCGGTGGCTCCATAGCAGCACGCATTAGGGCGCGTCCGCACCAAGAATCCAACAATTCCGCGCGCCGTCCTTCCTTGCGAGATCTCCTTACTATACCCACCGCCGCCCGCGCCGCGGAACACCCTTTCCCGAAGTCCACGGCTTATTACGCGGGATCGGCAATAATCCAGCAACAGCGCGGTTTGAAAGGCTCTCAGTAATGGTCTCTATCTCCAAGTCTAGGAGCTTAATGAAATTAGAGCAACGTCGGGGAGTCGAGCGTTACGAGCAGTCGCGCGTATCGAATTCTCCGCGCGAGTTTGAATGCGCTCGTACGATACACTTCCCAGTGGAATACGTGTACGTAGTGCATGATCTGCAGAATGTTTCGAGAGCCGTGCCCGTCTCTTCGTTCGCAGGACCTTATTCATTTCACAATACTCTGTCATGTGCACAGTTCTGTGTCCCTTACGTACTTTATTAGGATACGCGGGATCGGATTTTACGTTTACAGACATGTTTTAAATGATTAAATGGTTCACTCTGATTCAAGTTTATATTTTCATAGGTTAATATAGTAGGCCTGACGCCTGTATGGCAATAGCAAATTTCTACTTCACTTACGTACTGAGGATGGCTTGCTGTTAAATAAAGACAAAGAGTAATGAAGTGTAGTTTCATTAGATGAACAATGTTGTCAATTTGGTCGATTTGTCTCTGAATTGTAGACTAAACCCATAAGTCACATGAGCAAATCTTGGACCTTACGCAAGTGTTGGTCGTGTTTAAATTGAATGGACAAATAATTGGGGTGCTGCAGTTGAACCATGCAGTAGTATAGGGCAATCTTTCACCACCATTGTCCAAAATACCCCTACGGTGACATCGCGGTGGAATAGCAATAAGGAAATATCAGTAGGGTGTAACAGTGGGACGAAGTTTGATTCGACTACATGACGATCTGTCTAAAGATGAGTGGAGCGTTTCTAAACGCTAATACAGTTTCACATTTAGTTCCCGAAAGGGGAACTACTCCTCTCCAACGTTTTGACATACGCTTCCACTGTTTCCTCATGGTTAATATGGGGAGCGGACGTCTCGTAAGCTTTCCCTCTCTATTTATATATCTATACCTATCTCTTGCACACTCTCGCATGACTGACGTGTCAAGTAAAACGTGCTCCGAATTCCGAACGAAGTACTCGCTTTTTCCGCAAGTAGCGCTGAAATCGTATTTGAGCATCTTGCGGCTTCAATACATCAAAAAAAAAAAAAAAAAAAGTAAAAAATAAAAAATAAAAATAAAGAAAGACCGGAACATCTTTTCATTGATAAATAACGTAAGGATGGTGGTCTCCTTATTGCTACTCCGTGGTATACGCTTTCAACTGGACGAGTAATGGATGTACCTTCCACTTAAATGGAGGGCAAATGGCCAATACTATTTGCGTGATGCCAACTTAAATCCATATCATTCGATGAAAAGGGAAACAATAACGTTTTGCTAAAGCGGAAAAAGTTTGGTCACTGGTACTACTTTCGTCAATTCCTCAACGATTTCTTACTTGAAATATTATATAGTAGAACGTCATCAAATAAGGAATATATACTTGTATGATTTCTAATAAAGGTCTAGAGAGTTTTTAAAGCAGCTTTAAATACTTGTTAATCCGAACTTGAGTACATATTGGATTCACCTTGAGGGAATTTAATAACGCTTTTAAAAGTAACGCTGGCATCACTATCCTTTAGCGAGCACTAACGAGTATTGTGTTTTCAAATCGTCATTTTTCAACGTCAGGCAAGATGGAATGCCGCGTAATGACAAATTTTTCAACCTCGAGCTTACTCGGGGCATACTTATGCAGTTTGCCTTTAGGGATCATGGGGAAAGTTTCCCGCTAATAAAAGGACCTCTTGTTGCGGAATGCTGCGCCGTGTTACGAAAGTACTTGGATATTCAGACACTCCTGTTGTATTAGGCAATTCCTTTCTGTCGTACTCAAACGTTTCGTCTTACTTTACACTTCTCATTCGAGTTGCGAGTTTCCCTCGCGCCTTCTTAAATTCAAAGCCGCCGCAATATATAAACCTCTCATATGATTCTCCTCTATCTAGCCATTTTTAAAGATAACGAATATTACTTTATGCATGAGCTCGGAAGGTACATATATTTTGAAGAATGTGTTGTTTGACAATCGTACAAAAAAATTGGACTTATTGTAGTATCGTGTTCGTTTTATTCGCATCACGATTGATTATTGTTGTTACGAAATAAACGTATCGAGAGATTGCTCATTTCGAAGGGCTGCTTCACGAACGGCGATTTATGAGCAAATTATCGAGATTTTCAAACTGATAATTAACCAACTTCATCATTGCCGGCGTCATTCTCCTCTTTTATAATTTCTCAGCTCTGCAAATTATATCGTCAAAGAGAACTAATTACGTAACACCATCACCCTTTATTCGTTCGCTTCCTGGCGGGCCTCTCTCCTAATTTCGAAGCTCGGTCTGTCTTCCTTCCCAGTCTGTTATTCTCTTTCTACTTCTCCTCCGTATTCTACGGCGTCTACCAAGGCTATCGCGACTCCAGGCGGAACGGCTCCTTTTAATTGCATTATCACAAGGAGTCCGTTCATCTCAAGACCGACGAACACTTTTTGCTCTGCTCTCACGCGCTCTTCTTACTTTAATCTTTTTGCTACTTCTCCCGCATGGTAATTATTCCACAGTATCGAATCAACAGAGATATTTCTATGATGATATTCTATTATTAGAATAGACGGCAGTACTGGCGGTGAAATCAATGAGTTATTGACGTGGCAGGCAACCATTTCAAATAAACCAGTCCATAAGACTTTGAAGTGCACAAATAAATAATAAATGCATTTAAAAGATCCCCAAGGATCTCAGTATACGGTAAAGGAGTTTTTCGGTTAACGTTTCTTTAGACGGTTTCTCGTTTAATTGAATATTTTATCTGATGATGATTTTATTTTGTCGAAATTATACAATAAATTATATTGTACATCTTCGGTGCTGAAATTCGCCTCATAATCTAAATTTATATCCGGTATACTCGAAGAAGCTTGTGTCTTATTACTGTAAACGTCTGGCAGCCGTTACCCCAAAGCTATACGTGCCATTTAGGAGAGAACGAGTTACACTGCGACGAGCATTGACGTGCTTTTAATAGTCATCATTCACCCGTTTGTCTCCAGTCGTTCCAATTGTGTCGCTGATGGCCTGGGAGTTATGCAATATTAAAGAGTTTGCATCGAATATAGGTGAAAATGGATTGCAAATAAACCAACTTAATATGAAATAGAATGTTCAATTACTAATGGGGTCATAGGTCATTAATCGATAATATACGATGTTATCCAAGCTAAACGCTTTTATATTCCGCTCCGACAGTTTTGGAAATTTGTGCTTCCTGACCTAAACTGTTTTCATTAAGATTTTACGTTTATTCTTTCCTCGTGAATTAATATTTTATTTTCATCCTGGGTACATAACTATTTTCGTCGTAAAACAGTGATGAAAAGATGTTCAGGTGACAAATGAAGTAAATCGAAACGTGCGAAGCGTCAAAGAGCGCTGTGAAAGTTAGGAATTCCACACGACGTATTGACGACTCCCGTCTCTTATTCAATCAATCTTTCTGATTACTTTAGAAAATTGCCATGGGCAAAGTTTTTCTCACCCGAGCGCCCGCTCTCTCGCCTTAAACTTGATGTTCCGCAATTTTTCACTTATAAAAAATAACTAAGAATGAAGAATGCTGGGCCATAAAAAGGTTGACTTGTATTGAATTTTTCAGATGTTGTGGAAATGCTGGCTGAGGTTTGCCCCAGGCAAGTTACTGAAATTGACTTATGATGTCGAGAAGTCGATAAAATGCATCATTACACTAAAAAACATGGACATATACATCTATCGTTATCATTAAAAATTATTGTCCATCTTGACATTTCTAACATTTTTTGATAGGGAAGAAGAAGAGTGTCTACTGTATTTCATAGAGGAAGGTCTAATATAACAGGTCAAATATAAAAGAAGCACTATATTTAAATTATCAAGTTTTTTAAGATGGATGGGAAATATTAAAAAAATGTTCGACATATATCTTACAGTGTACTTGTATATAGGCACTTTGACTGAGATGCGTGTAGGAGAAGCACATCATGAAAATCGGGGATAATTTGGTTTTGTAAAGGAGTGAGTGTCTTTTCAAAAAGGTAAACTCCAAAGGATTTCTCATTTTCAAGAGGATCTTAAAGTCTGATATAATGAATGCGATGTCAGACATAAGATGGCAGGAAACACTTTGACTGAATCCATTTTGAGGAAAGTTTCGTGACATCGGGGGAAGGACGTAAAGTAAAGTATCGCGCGATTCCGAATGTAAAACTGAAGTCAGCGTCAACGACTTTTATTATGCGAGAATGTTTTATTCGACGCACTTCTCAACGCGAATTTCGAGGATTTCTCCGTGCGCGGGACGTTACTTTTCATTTATTCCGGTTCATAAGGAGCTTTTAGGCGAATTCGATTCCCGCAGGATCGCGCAATAAATCTTCCGGCTCCCTCTATACCACCATCTTCGCGATGCTTCCACGTCTCTTCTCCTTTCACGCCGCGCTGTGGAGAGATAAAAAATAATCGCATTACGTTCGCGGCCGGTAAGTGGAAATTTACGATGCTATCTTCTGGCAACCTTGAAGGGCGCTCGCGCTCCGGAGTACACCGGCTCTGTACGGGGACGTGTATTTGGAAGGATGTTTATTTTCGGTTTTGTCCCCGCGAAATTCACGGCACGACTCGGCGACTTGAACTTTGCGACTCGTTTTTCACGCTTGTACTCTACTACTACCACCAAATTACGGAATTACGGACGGAGAAAGGCGAAATTGAGATGGTCGTCCTTTGGATCGGGCGACGATGACTTGACATTGACAATCCGGAATTTATGGTCCACAAATATCTATTTTTACGTCAAGGTACATAAATGTTTGGTGTAATAATGTATATGTTTGGCATTGTCAATTAAACAACTAGCGAAAGGCATTTTTTATAAATGTTACCTCGACCAAAGGAGTAAAGTAGATATATATGTATAGGATAGTGCAGCGGAGAGATAAGACATATATATATATATATGTATATAAGAAATCAGGATTTCTCACAAGGTTTGAGCAAGACGAGCAGGGAAGCGTCGTGGCGTGGAAGGCGTAGTAGACACGAGGGAGGGTAGGGGGAGTGGATGGAGCTCGGTAAAGGGCGGAAGCAAGAGTAATGTACTCGCACTCTGGGGTAGATATAAAGCATCCCAAGGGGGAGTTGCGCAGTGGCTGGTACGGCGGTCCTCGCCGGAAAGGTTGTAAGTTTCACGATGGAATTCATAAATAAGCGGTTATTTCGCCGTGCAAGCGTCGGTAATTTTGCGCGCGAAGTAACCCTTGGATGCTTTAACTTATCGCAATAAGCGGCTTCAAAGGTTACGGGCCCCAAGACCGTACGCGTGGGTATGCATCATCCATACCTATATAGACGTGCGTACACGTATATATAAGAACGGACGAATGTATGTATAGGAACGACGAGATGGGCTACTGCATTAAACTGCTTGTTGCGACGCTCGTCTTATGGCATTAATATAAAAGAATAACGAGGCAATCGACGCGATCCCAGCGGCAAACTCCGTCGATTAACAAACTCGCGATTAACCGGCCGGAGTTATCGTCTTTTTATTATGCCCGGCTCTAAAAGAGGCCGTTGCGCTAAGGCGAAATGAGCTTCATGAAATTTTTCATCGCTATTTTTAAACACCTCCTACCCCATTATTCAACTCCCTGGATTGTTTAGAAGTCTGCCCCCGAGAGAGACGTAAGGTGCGATTTATGAACAAATTTTTTAACTTGTGCGGATTGACAACGTGGCGGAGTAGGACTTATCGATTTTCGCGTTTCAGGCTTTTGAAAATGTTTACTACAGATCCTAAATCTTTTTATTAGAAAAGACCCGTATCGTATAGCTTGGAGGACGTATTGCATTACAACGGGGAATGGGTCGCACTATAGGACGTAAATGACCTCTCATTTTGTTCAACAAACGTACGCCTTTCATAAAATTAGCACCGAATGAGATCATTTGCTAATGTTTGACAATTTGTATTACTTCTTGTATCGCTTCTAGTACACCTTTTATTTTTCATGTACACGAGGTGGCGATTGTAATCAATTACTACAGTTTTATGATGCATCACAATTGATAAAATAATTGTTTGTGATTGCAAACAAAAATGAGCTTCGATTGTAGGTTGGAAAATATTATAATCCGAATTTTATTTAGCTTTAAAATTACTCGATTTACTCAGGCAATATGTCCCTATAACAAAAATTTTACGAGCACATAAATCAAGGGAAATGGCGTGTTTTTAATTAGTTATTTCATTACAACACCATTTAAGATGTTCCGGTGTAAAGTAAATTTTAATTTTCCGCACATAATACGCGGAGCAGGGCTTTTACAGAGATACGCGAAAATCCAGATAATGGTCGAAAGCACATGCTGCGCGTTGTAACTGTATACTCATGTTGAAAAGAACATTTCATTATAAAACCACACAATTCCTTATTTCCTAAAGTGCAATTCATCAATTTAATTGAAGAAACTTATTTTATTTGGTCTAATTTCAATGAATTGCTCTGAGAAATTATTCACTTGCTGATTAAATAACTTTAGTCGACTAAATAAAAAAAATAATAAGATCATTATCATGTACGTTTTTGTTAAAATCTTATCAGATAATAATACAATTATATGTAAACACCGCCTCAATGTCCAACATGTAATCCATTCCACACTGATTCTATTTTTCTTACAATAATCTAAATTTAGTTATACAATTCTTACCCCTAAACATTGAATTTATCAGAGGGCAGAATCGACATATGAATATTTGTTATATGCCAATAGAAAGTTACATTCTTTATGGTAATACCATTGATTTTCGTAATTTAAATAATTCACTGCCGACCATGAGTAAATCTCTTTTTATAGTATTGTAGGATTGAAAAGTTTGCCCTAAACAACGATCAAGCAGTCGATGTTGCGCCATCTGTTGGCCACCGCGCGAAGCATCAGTCAGTATCCTCGTGGCAA
>JAPYZR010005537.1:0-10702 GCA_030522945.1 Trichopria nigra
TGTGTCAAGAGTGGGGAGTTTAAAATCTGTGGTTAAAGCCGGGCAACTAGCGTTACTACATAAATCGTTGATGTAGAGGACGAGACAATGAAGTATAATTAGAGGACATTGTCGAGAAGAATAAAAATAAACATAAATGTAAATAATAAACAAAATTTTATTTGTTTTCTTTTCTTTTAATTGTATTTAAATCCAAATTTAAAATTGATCATGATATACCAGTCATCATAACAAAAAGAAAGCACACATACATTATTACGTTTTATTTGCACATTAGATGTTGGACTGGTTAGGTTAGGTTAGTTTTAAAACACGCGGATCTATGGAGTTTTCTATATAGATCATTTTTCATCGGTCTCTTTTCCATAGGTCATTTTTTGAGATTTTTTCCCGGGTCTCTTTTTTCCGTGGACTTTTTTCAGGGTCTTATTTTTCGTATCTTTTTTTCCAGGCCTTTTATTCCTGGTCTCTTTTTTAAGGGATTCATATGCAGACATATTTGTATTGATGACAATGTCAGCGGTGAAACTTGTTTACTACAACCGAAATACGATAACGCACTACATTTCGACACATTTTTTGTTTTCAATCGGTCCTTTTGTATATATGTATATATAAAGAAAACTGTTACATTCTTGTCGTGAGGGACTTTTTCGATACTTTTTATTATTAAAACGCGATACAGAAATGTCTCGACTTGGTACGTCGAAATATAGAATTATAATTAAATATTATATTACATAAATTATGATATAAAAATTATCATTATTTCACTTGCATCCCCTATATAATAATTCAGCTCCTTGTCTTTGACTATCTGGCTCTTTTCTGTAATTGGTATAGGGTACGAACAATCTCCTTTTCCGCAATGAATTCAACAATGCCATTTGTAGCACACTCTGCCGAATTCGTTGAAGAATATTGGATTTCCATATTGTACGCGTCGAAATTGAAGAAGCTTGTCGATTTTTCTCTTCGCTGACGAAGAGTACAAATGAAATAAAAGTCGTCCTCTGTATGAAAGTTACACGTCCTCGAATGAAAGAACACAATATTCTACATTTTGATGGAAAACGGCAATATGTCATGTTTCGACTTCTAAAAACCGAATCGATTAATTAGTGAGAGGAAAAAGTCCTCACCTATATATTTTTCACAAATATAAAATGTTTTTCATAAATGTAAACACATAAATACTTTATTTCGAAACGATATTTTTTCAGTGCTGCGGAGTACAAAAACGTCAGTTTCGGCAGTCAGTCGGAGTATAAATTAAAATTATTATAGTTAAAATGAAAGGTTCTTATCTGCATATATATGATAAAATAAAAATTTAAAGTTTCGTAGAAGTTTGGAGATTTGATAGTAGAATCTCACATTATTGTTGGTTACGAATAAATTATAGTTTCAGGAATACATATTGCAGTATACAGAATTTTGATTTCAGATATCGAAAACCGCAGAATATTAGAATAATGCATAACAAAAAATTAAAGCTTACTTTAGTATATATTCTTCTGCAAGACATGTAGATATACCGACATTATGAATTTCAGATTTTTTTTTTTAATGAAATAAAACTCATTATTGACAATCTAAGAAATAATCGTTATATATTTTTAGTCAAACGTAGATTTATAATAATATGTTTGAAAAAAAAAATGAAAACGACTAATTAATTTAATAGGACTTTATTTTTAATTTTTATCGATTTTTTTTTAAAGAATGACTATTACAGTTTTAATTTTTATTTTTAATACATTATTATGTCAAAGTCTGTTTCGACTGTACCTTTTGAAAATTCATTAATGTAATAATATACTGTTTCGGATAATTTTTAATTTGAACAAAAATCATCAGCTAATCCTGAAAAGTGGTACGATAAACAATAATTGGACCTGAACGACATGAACCTCTCGACATCCTAATCAGTTACATATATACAATATCATATACCCTTTGCCCTTTTCAGAGTTAGTGTCGATGAAGTTACGGGTCACGGATTGTTGATTTCTTTTCTTACTTTCACACAAGTATATCGCAAATAAAAGACAAACGAAACATTTCACGGCAATCATTGTAAATAAACAAAGGAACGTCTATAAAAATCACGTATGATAAAAAGAAAACCAGCAAAAGTTCTCTCTAACAAAATTACTCATTATAATATACATATATATTTAATTCCCATCAAAAATTGGAATTTTTTTCTACAATTCTAGTAAATCTACTACCTCTGAGTTGTCGGTGTATATCTATATCTATATATTTGTAAATGACGTGATATTGCAGCTCGCACGCGAAACACGTAATTTAGGTGAAACTTGGTGAAATACCAGAATCCAGTTATAATGTGATGAAAGTGTCGCGCTAGATTCGGTGGAGATGTAATCTGTAAGCTTTCATCCAACGTCGACGTTTCTTAATTCCCCAAGTCTGACGTTTAAGAAGAAAATTTTCCGCTAAAAATTCCCGCCCGAGAAATATGATTTTATCACGGAATCGTGCGCCTTTCTCGCCTACAGCAGAGGCGGAAAATGTAATGAACACAAATCTCAAATGTCGAAGCATCTTTTTACGCCTTTTTTCGTGGAAAACTCGCGCCCCGCACAGGCATTCGCCTTTGACCGCGTCGCAATTTTATGATTTAATTGATTCTTCGGCCGGCGATATTTCATTCTGTGAATGCTCGCCGGATGGGAGCGTGAGAAGACTGTCCCACTTTTCCGACCGATTTAATTGTTTCGCTAATGAAACAATCGACCGAGAGCCGCCGCCGTCGCTGAAAATCACCGACGTATCGGGAAAGTTTGCTTTTTCGCGTCGAGCGAAAGACGCGACTACCGAATTTCTGCCGAGGGAATATTGAACGACGACGGTGAAGAAGTCGAAAATTGCTCGATTTGAACCTTAGAAATTTAATATGGCTCGATAAACGGTTGTTACTCTCTGCTATTCACTTCGAATACCGCCGCGTAGTACCGGAAATCATTTAAACTCCAATTAATTCTTTGTCGCTGCTTGAAACTTCAATGAAAGTTTTTTAATGGCGCTACGTTGAACGAGTTAATTACGAGCCGTGACAATTCCCGACGATTTCATTGATACACACATACACATATACATATATACATATATATATATATATATATATATATATATATATAATTTGTTTTCTAGTTTTAGCTATTTTGTAACTGCTGTATAGCATTAAACTGTTGAGATTCAATGACATTTCTAATGATACAATGAGATATAAATTATTAATATTTTCACAATTTTTCAATACATTTTACGTACATATGTTTAAAAACTAATTTCCTTTGATGAAAATGTCATCACTTTTAATGCCCGTGCAAGAAAAAACATGCCAAAAGTATTCCGTATATATAATTATATCTGAATCATATATACGTTCCAGATATGTCATATATTATTGACATATAACATAATTGACATATATATGACCATATATGTACATATATTCTTATATCAGGTCAAAATCCAGATATAATAGAACATATATGATCCAGAGATAATCATGTAAATGATCCAGATATAATATCCAGATATCTGATCCATTTTTTCCCGGATTTCGAGTTCATAATAAGACAAACTACAAATAAAAACCGGATCTCTGGTGGATCCATAAGGATTTCAAATTTTTTTTCACGGTTATTGTTATTCAAATACACTTTTGTTATCGGACTATTAAAAAAAAATGTTTATATACCGAACGCAAAAAAACGATACATTTGATCTGGCAGTTATTTTATTTTAACGAAACTTGAATTTGTTAAAATTTGCAAACCGCTAAACATTGTCCGATTTCAGAAACGTTACTGGAACTTCTTATTGCATCCGTATAACATTCTAATGTTTTGTTGATAAGCGTTTCTGTAACGTTCTGGAAAAGGTGAATGTCCTTATACCTCAGAAAAGTTACAGTGAAACATTACGATGGATATGTTTATGTATGGTTACAATAACGATACCAAAATCTGTCTGGGAGATTCTATTTCATCATTCTAGAAGGAATTAAAAGTTGTAATAGTTAATATTATGTGACTCGAACCCATTAGACATTACTTTTTTATAACAAAGTGTCGTACAATACTAATAAAAAATATACAAATAGCGCTTTGTCTTTCATAACGTAGAAGAAATAACTATTACAAAATGTCACATTCCCAACGTTACCAGAAAAACATTACATTAGTAACCTAAACACGCGTCATAGTCATTTTTAAACCTTGCAAAAACATGGAGTTTGTAACGTTTCCAAGAAGATTACATTGTTACCTCCTTGAGAAAGTCTTAAAATTCCTTGTGCAAATTGTAACGTTTCATATGTTTTTCAAAAAACGTTAATGTGAGTTTGTAATATATATGTATATTCCTATTCCTGGAACGTCTTACGTAAAATATTTTATAACGTAACAAAGTAACCGTTTCAGGTATGTTTTTGTTGCGATATGGTGATTCTGAAACGTTGCAGGAACATCGAGTGCGAAGCATTTCCAAGAAAATTACACTGTAACCTTCCTTTCAAGTGTCAAACTTTCTTCGTCAAATTGTAACGTTGCAAATTCTATTTTTATGAAACGTTACAACAATAATGTATACATCTCAATCGTTACGAACAAAAGGTTTAATTCTGTATAACGTTACATTTTTATTAACAAATGGATATAATGTAAAATCTTCAGGAAGGTTACGTACATTTAGTGCGCCTAAACTTTAAATTATATTGAACTAAAAATAATCAAACTTTCTCGGTCGAATTGTGACGTTGCGATTTTTACAAAACGTTACATTTATCTCCTCGTATTATAAACGTTTTCGAGACGTTTAATTTATTCCGTGCAACAGGTGGATTCAGTACAACAGTCGTTTCTGAATCAATAAAGCAACGTTACTGTGCAACGTTACATTTTTAATAAAACATACACATTATGTAACGTTTCAGCAATGTTACAGCTATTTTAACGGAGTTCACTTTTTTTGTCTAAAATGGTATTTTGTTACTCAAAATTAAGCGTTTCGTTCAATTATATGTGTACATTAAAAATATTTTTGTCAAATAAATTTGTAAGATCTATAGGAGATCGTATACATGCCGACAAGTGTCAACATTGTTAAGAGCGATCCTTCTTAAGAAATAAAAAGATTCTTTTACTGTACATAAATCTTTTTCTCAGGGTCCGTTGCAAAAACAATTGCGTGCGCCGGGAAATCCGTAAATATGCATAGTATCTAGGGCGCTTTATGTAAACTCAGCTGTTATCAACACCTCACATAGTTTGACCTTATATGCAACTCTTATCTATCTTGACATTTTTTTTACCATTAAATATAACATGGAAAATATAAAAACAACGGAATCAATTAAGTAAGAATAAAAAAATTAATTTTCAACATTTCTTCAAAGAAAAGAACAACATTACATTTTTGTACACAAAAATTATATTACAATTTACATGTTTAAAAAAAGGCAAATATGAAAATTTCCTTTCGAATGAACTGTAAATCCCGCATCAAAATCACACTCGGTCTTTCGCGTATAGTGGAAAATAATCAGACAACCCTCAGAAAGTAGTGCTTGAATGCCGCGAAACGTTTTATACGCAACGGTAAAACGCTCCACCTTTACGACCGTTTCCCCGATTTATATTTTCAAGCCCCGCCAACCATCAGCCTGTAATTCACTGAACCTCGAACGGTTGATTTCGTCGCGCACTTTTTCACTTCAAAGTTATTTTCGAAAGCCATTTTCCGTGACAATTTGCGTCTGGAAATGATTTGTTCAGATTTTTCGATGCTGTCGGTCGTTGGGTCAGACCGAACGTCGATCTGTACTACTCGTTCAGGGTATCATATACAGAACGGACGCAGTTCGTTAATTGTTACTTGCTGTTGGTATAGATACGCGCGAACGATTTGTAACCAACACGTATAAGCAACCCTCGTAAGGTTCGATAATGTTCAGTTTTCGTGGCCAAATTCCTATACGACCACTACGTACGTGGCGAAATATATATAGACGCATTCGTGCTCGTCGGCGCGTTCCGTCGCTCTCGGCCGGCGTTTTCCGGACCTTTTGTTCGTCGTTGGACGATTGCCGCCCATCGACGCGTCATTTTGTTTTGTTCTTTTCCTTTTTTCGGCATCCTTTCCCTCACAATTTCCAGGAAAATGGCGGCATTCCGAATCGCGTCGTCGACTCGCAGTTCCTCTATTTCATTTTCCAACGCACTCGGCGCAGCAGTCGCGTCGCGAAAACCGACGCCGGCAAATGCCACCCGCGCTTTTGTTATTCGAATTAACATTAACAGATTTCCACGTCGAGGAATTTACGAATGCGCAAATAAGCTTTAGCCGCTCTCTCGCATGTCGTCGTGCCGTATGCGCAATTTATCCTCGTATTTATACGTATATATATACACCCCGTAACAGCAGAGCGCCATACACTTCGAAAATTAGCCAAAGCAGCCGCCGGCGAATGGCTCCGCGCTAAAACGTGTTCTTGACACTGCTTTAACCGCCGAGAGCTTTTGTTCGCCCGATTTAAGCTCTATCGGGCTTTGCGCGAGCTTTAAAATTACATAGCGAAAGTTAGGACTAGTGAATTTAACGCTTTCCTGGTTTCCCCTCCCCGACCGACGGACGAACTTATTGGGCCATTATTTGACTGTGCTAATTTCCGATGTTTGGCCGGCGATGGAATAATGGACAAAGTGCATTTGGAAAAGTAGATATTTACTTCGTTACGTCTACGTAAATTTTCCGTCGAAATCGGACGAAATCATTACCAAGTGAAAATTTTGCGACTTCAAAACGTGTAGGCGGAAAAACTGAATTTCAAAATGGCGACACCCAATATGGTGGCTGTTTTAATTCTTAAACTTGAATCTTTTGGCATCGGAGGTGCATTGCTTTTATGGTTGGAGTCTTATTTACCCAACCGATATCTAATTATTCGAGTAAAAGGTCATGTCTCATCAGGATTTATTGTACTACATCAGTAGTGCCTCAAAGATCTCACCTTGGGCCGATCTTGTCCGATCATTTTTATTAACGACATAAACGACTAAATGAAATTCGCAAAAAAATTATTTTATATGCCGACGATTTAAAACTGTATGCTTTCATTCGATCACCTACAGACGCTTCTAAACTCCAGTGCGATATTAATTCCATAAGTGATTGATGTGGCAAGAATTGTTTATTTATCAACATAAAGAAATCTATGGTCGTCCACTTTTCACGTAGTGGCAACGCTTTTCCTTTTAATTATATGATTGTCAATAATCCAATAATGGAAGTAAATTCTGTGAAGGACCTGGGTTTTATTATGAATAGCACTTTGTCATTTAGCGATCATCTTGATTATACTACGAACAAAGCTTTTAGATCGCTTGGATTTTTTATGAGAACCACCGGATCCTTCACTGATACGACCGCCATTATCAAATTATACAAAGTTCTAGTTATTAGACCGCAATTACTGTACGGATCAGTGATTTTGTCACCTTAAACTGGAATTAGTACAGAGGAGATTTCTTAGATTTATTTCTCATAAAACTGACCATACATAAAACAGAACATACAATTAAACTTTTTCTGCCATGATTTTTCGTTTGTATCTGAACTTCAGTGTTTCGTTTTTACAATCCATTAATAAAGCTTTTTTTTCTTTTTCTTCTTTCATTCTATTTTTTATTTTATTTTTTCTCTTATGTTTTACGTACTACATATTATACTTTCAGGCGTTTCATACTTGCTTGACGGCGTAAATTATGCGTTTTTATGTGAAGAAGCCATTGCCCGTTTATGTTAAATAAATATAAATATAAATAATATAACGATTTAAAACCACAAATTTCTTCTGAAAATGCGTTTAATACCGTTCTTTACGTCGCTGATCACGAATCTGTGTCAGACGAATATTTTCTATAAGTTCAAATTTTTATGAAACTATAAGGTTCAAGTTTTTACAAGCATATATTATTCTGTTTAATTGTACAACAACGTTCTTAAAATTCCTATTTATTAGTTGGTATACAATTGCACATATATAAACTAATGTACAAGAAGTATTATTTAATTTTAATTAAACAATTATTTCATAATAATTGAACAATTGCATGCAATAATATACGGTTTGCATTGAATATTTAGATTTTTATGAAAATTTAAGCATTTTAAAAATATTTACCTGACATATTGGATCCGCCATTTTGAATTTCGAAAATTTGACGTCAGATTCGAGGTCACAGCGACCCGAAAAACTGTAATAAACACAAATTTTGGATCGTCGTACATAGAAAATTCGAGAATGACATCAAATTTTCGGCTTCAAGCCGCCACATTGGGCGTTGCCATTTTGAAACGTAATTGTATTCCGCCCGTACGTTTCGAAGTTCATAGTCCGCGAATTCAGCTTTCAGATTATAACCTGTTAAAATTGTGCAAAAAAACCTCCGTTTGGCGCTTAATATGTTCATCATTTTATTATGCTTTATTATATGCTTTAAATTGTGTTATTGACTGTCTTATAATGTTAATTTAATTGCCACTGATTATGCAAATGAAGAAATTGTTTTTAATTATGAAATGTATAAAAATGTTCAAATATCTGTATTATAAAATGAATAAAGTTCTCGTTTAAAGACATTGGAAATTATTATAGTCTGGTAAATTCGTGACATTCATATACATGTGATATGTTCAGTATATGCATTGCTTTTCAAGAGCATTTCGATAAAATTCCTTTTTTTACCTAATACCAACTTCGAATTGATTGATATCAATTGAAATCCGGAAAATTCTGACTCGAAGGCTGCTTCTGACCAATGACAGACGTTACTACTGTGTCGGATGAATAATCGATTATACCACTTGAATGACAAAAATATATCAGTTCGTCAACACTAATTGTAGTTTTGAATTTGTGTCGTTATTTAATAAAACATAATACAGGTGTAGTTCTTATGCCGAATTCGATAATTGACGTGTTTAACTTTAAATTCATAAATCACAATTCTAATAAACTTTTTTTTCTATAAACCTGCGTAATGTTTTCAAATATTTTTAAAATTTTTACATTGTATTGATCCGACGATACTGTAACAGTTCTTAAAATTCCATTTAACCGAAAAAAAAATTTAAAAAAAGTTTTTAATATTTATGTTATAATTCCGACTATAAAAAGGAATTAATATTTAAATTTTGATGAAAAAAAAACCACAATAACCGAGATTAAATAAACTCGTCGAACCTATACCCTCTCGTGATAACCCCTGTAAAAAGGCCAAATTTCGAATTTCGCACCGATGAATTGAAAGTGATGGATTCCAAAATTTGAATTCTATTCAATTGCGAAAATGGATATATGCATAGACTTTTAAAATCATCAATGCACGATTCCATGCATATTCATTTCATTGAAATAACGTACGATTTAATTGAAAGAATATTCACATTGTGTTACTCCATCGTGATAAAAAAAAAAATAAATAAAACACTACATTTTTATCAATATATCTAGAGAATTATTATAGTGCTCTTATTGAGTATGTGAATGCATTGTACGAATGTCCTTGCACGATTCATTTATGGAACGTAGCATTTATGAGAGATGAATAATTTAATAAACGCATTACTTACAGAATTTAAACGTTGACACACTTTATTACAGAGTAATAAAGTGGTTAACCCCGCATGAAACAAATAGTAAACAACTGCAGTATTTTACTTTGTGTATATAATTTATTTTCCATTCATTATTTCTTAAGTGGAAAAGTTCGTATGACTTCATTTTTTTTTTTTTTTTTTTGTAGAATGTAAATAACAAACAAGGACAGTAAGAATTCTCGTGAAGATCATCGTTTCAACCTAATTGTAGATTGTAGGTCATTTTCATAAATATATTCTATGATAACAACAATATATAAAATAATAAAAATTACTTTAAAATTTCCATTAAATAATAATGTATAAGTTGAATAAGTTTGATAATTTCGTTTGATTTATTTTTATTCATACCTGATATTCATGATAAAATTATGACTCCCCGGGAAAAAATGGATCAGATATAATTATATTTTTTTTTAATGTTTTTTCTGAAACACGTCAAATGATTTTTTTTTTAATCTATTTTTGTAGGGTGGTTTTACCCCCTCAACCCCAAGGGAGTGCACGTTGGGGTACGAGGGGAAAATAAAATATTACCGTGAAAATATATATATATATATATATATATATATATATATCATATATGTATACAGGGTGAGGAATAATCATGGAAACCCCTGAATAACAAGAAAAAAAAATGTGTTTCCACGATCAAAAACATGAATATTGCATCGAACATCAGAAATAATCATTTTTTTTTGTTGTAATTCATGAAATCTGATGTCAAAAAATGTGAAAAAAGAATATAAAAAAATGCGTAAATAACTGTATATAAAAAGAAAATTGATATAAGTTAATAGTTTGTACGTAAGTTTAGTTGGAAAAATAGTATTTCAAATAAAGTACAAGACGATAATAAAAAAGTCTAATTTAAATAATTCAATATCATCAATTCAATCTAACCAAAATTACACGGAGAGAAATAGATTGTAAAGAACTGATGGTAAAAACAAATATGTTACATGATACCATCATTATGCTAGTAGTGAACATGTACTATCTCCTT
>JAPYZR010005538.1:0-19032 GCA_030522945.1 Trichopria nigra
CCAAACTTTGAAAAAAAGTTTCAATCTTTTTTTATTTATATTTTTATTGTTGAAAAGCTCTGTCGGTAACTGTTCTACTTTAGAACCACCTTAATGTGAATTTTACAATTTTTATTGAGTATCTTTGAAACCTGTACACAATAAAGGTACTCCCATCCATTACATTTGGAACATCAATTCTAGGTCCAATTATCAGTGATCTAAGAATCGAACTAAATCTTTTTGCTTGAAAAAATGTCTCGTACCATCGAAATAATCGAGTAACGAATTTAGGAGTCATATTCTCTACCACTTTTGGAAAAATCTTGATGTAACCAAGTGAATATCTGGCGCCGGTACTACCTCGTATGCGAGAAAAAAGGAATGGATTAAGTAGATACGAAAAGGAACGGAAGAAAATGAAGCGAACAAAAAACAACGTGAAGCGGCTCTTCTCGCACGAGTAAGGCAAAGCGCGGGCTACTTTACCCACAGGGCCTTCGTGTTGGTAACGAGCGGATTATACTCTCGTCGCGGTATCAGATGGTCCCGAACCTGGTTCCATGGTTGTTAATTAGGATGGATGCCCACGCCTCGGGCGACTTTTACGAGCGGATACGGCGCGAACCGAAATAGCGCATCCGACATTAACGTGAGCGCTGACCCTCCGCCTCCTTTTCCGACGCCGCCACCATATCCCCTATTTTACTTTCAAAGAATTACTTGGACAGTATGTCAGCCATGACGGGAGTAGCATAAATAAGTTTCTGCTTAACAAATGAATATGTAGCCGCTTCGACGAGAAATTATAGCTGAGCGTTTACGGCCGACACGTATAGGCCTCGTATCGTGAATAGCAGAATAATTTTCGATTAACTGTCGAAAGTCGATCCATGAATGGCAAATGTTATTTTGCAATCAGTTACAGTATAAAATATGACGAATCATTTTCAGAGATTCGAAACTCATTATATATACGAATAATAAATGCACCATTATCATTTAAGATGTGTTTCCAAATGAAATATATTTACAGCTATATTATTAACAATGTTTAAAAATGTTGAAAAATGTATTGGAACCGTACCGTTAAAACGATGCATCCAATAACTGATTAACAATATTGTATGCTGCGATTCTTCGAAAATTTCAACAAGAATGTCTTTTAAAAAATGTTATCTGATTACTATAGTTTATCTATGACGAATGATTTTTAAATCGCCTTGTGAACTATGCAAATCAAGGGCATATATATGAATAGCATTCGAGGATGCGGCCTCTCATCGAATAAACCGACAATCGAATCAAATTTTGGCAATGGACGTTTTTATTTCGAAAAATAATCCCGTGTATCATATAGATTACCAGTTGGTGGGCTACTTACATATAATTGCTATATATCAGACAAACAAGCAGTGATGGCAATTTAGAGGGATTTCTGATGATAGTGGAAGAAGATTATCCATGCATTAAAGTAAAAACATCTTCCACCACTTTGGTAAATAAGCCCGGTAAATTGTCATCAGAGACAATAGAATATATTGGGCATAAGCACGTCCGTAATAGATTGGCAGATTTGAAATGTAATTCTTTGATATTATTTGCAAATATATAATCAAGACTTTGGTAGACGCGATAAGTAGATATTGCGTTTTTCTAAAACCATCTGTATCGTTACTGAAATATTATACTCTGTTTTATTGTTGTTGTTGATAAAACGGTGTAGGTGAATTCATTTGCTACAACTTGGCTGGGGTATTAATATTATTTATTATTTATATGTGTTTATATACATCACATACATGATATTTTATTAGTAAATGCCTACCCTGCCAGAAATAACTGTGGTGCTAGCCAGTAGTACGATGATTCGCAGTGGCGCTGGGTAGCATAACAGTAATTTGATATTTATCATGTAAATCCACAACAAAAAAATGCTGTTCTACAATTACTATTCTACAATACATATATAATCCATTAAAGATTCGAATAATATCATACCAAACGTCGGCCAACCATTTTCAAAAGATAGGAATATTTATTACCTCAATTCGTTACATTATAAAAATCCATCAGAATGGTTTCTATTATACATCATAAAAATGAACCTTCATCTCCCGACTTGTAGTTTCATGGCATCAAAACGGATACCATTAAATACATTCATGAACTCTTTGATGGAAATAAATACACATTCATGCAGGAATTTCTAATTATCCCTATATAAACTTCAATAAAATGTTATAAGATCTTTCGATGTTTTTCTTGATAAACAACTATAAAACTAATGTACCTGGCAAATAGAGATTTTTCGTAATAAAAAAGCCGTTCCCGGCAGTAATTTTGAAAATGTATTGTCATCAAACCAGAATAAATATAACTTGCTATAGTAGTTAAAAGCAGCGAAATCGAGATAAAACCTCCATTCCGAAATGTTTTCACATAATCAAAGCAATGAAATGGAAACTTCATTTTACACCACAGATAAACATGTCTTTTTGCCGTGACATATTTTAGGTGAGTTCGACTTAAATTGATTTTTTCTTTTTCATAACAATTTTAGTCGCTGTAATGATACCAACCTCTTAGTATTAAATCAAAAATATTTATAGTTATTTAATGTTACCTATATATCGCTATTTTTACTGCTTCCGGAACGAATTATAGTTAGTAGAAATAAATTTGAGATATGTTAAAGTTTACATTTGAGCAAAATAAATTTACGTATATTATGGGTAAAATATATTGAAGTATATTGAGAAATTAAGAAATCTGTATATAATATTTAGGAAGTAATATATGATGTGTATTTTCACTTTTACATTGATGGAAGATTTCCAAACGAAAATAAGTAAAGTCCGACGATGAAAATACTTATAATATCAGTACATGTATTATCCATCTATTTAACTTGGAAGCTGTGTAAATTTACTTATTAAATCAGTTTTAAAGATCTTAACAGATAAGGTCTATTTCGAAAAATGAAAAGTAAAAATTATCGAAACGACTTTTAAAGACTGGTTTCTTTTTAATGTAAACTTTCGCTCACATTTTATTTGCAATTTTGAGAAAAGCAAACAATTCGTGTCACACTTATTTTTTTTTTTTTAATACTTCTTCAACGTAACTGAAGATATCCATGTGCCAACGAAACATCTAGATCCGAATATTCCTATTTGGACATTATTAACTTTCGATCCCGTGATAGGTTTAGTAATACAAATCTATTGTATAATATACTACTCTCTGTTTAAATTACATATGTACGGCAGTATTCGTTTATAGTTCTGTTATCACACACATTATTCAAAAGAGGAAGTATAACGTCATTGAATTGTAAAAGGTTACATTTAGGTGATGAGTACGTATTGTCACTGAAAGTACTTGCATATTCGATTTGGAATAATAATTAATATTTAATAATAATTAATAATAATTAATACGCTGACAAAATGTATTCGAGCGAATTCAAATATTTAGCTAATTTGTTATGGAATAGTTAGGGAATTACCTTATCGACGTGATCGACGTATGAAGCCTATATACAGTCAACAATGACTTTAATTTACGTACTATCAGGGTTTCAGTGCTTAGTTGCAAATTTGAAAGTTTAATTAAGAGGTTAAAAACTTGTTATCTTCTATGGTTCAAATAAATTTTGTTTTTGTTTTGATCTCTAAACTTTTAATAAATAATTGTTTTATCTGTTAATTAAAAAAGTATCATGTTATAATTAAAGCTCGTACGAGCCAAAAAATAGTTACGGCATTTTGGTAAACAAACGACTGAAAGGTTATCTCGATTTTAAACCTGAAAATAAAACTAGAAAGTTACAAACGATTCGATGTTTGAGATTTCAACTCATAATAAAACTTGGTTATTATCTTTTACCGACAATTAAATGACAAGGTACTTTGATCATCCTCAGCCCATATCGTTGGCATTCCTCGAACATAATAGAAGTCAGACATAATTAGTATGATATATATAGCAGAGTAAGAAAAATGGATTGTGATATGTGATTAAAGGGGTACATACCGTAATCGTTTGTACAGCGTTTGTAAACACTTAGACGTTATAAGCGTCACGCCCCTAATAATACGTAGAACCGATAAATCTATCGGAGCGTATTTCATCGAAACGCAAACGGTAAGAACGCGGCGAATTATTTACGAGGCGGTACTTAAACGGCTATCACTGGCAGGTGCCTTCCCCACATCTCACTTCCAACATAAATTATCTGCAAACATACCGATAAAAATATATATAGATACTTTTCAGGACTGGTTCCGGAAGACAAAAAAGTGATTATCAAACCGGCGCATATAACCGTCCCATAAATGGATCCTATAAATCTTGGTTAATCTTACATTTCCATGGATCGGGTTAGAGAAGGTCGGAAAAGATCAAAGCCAGATCCGTTAAGGAAATGCTCGGTTTTCTCTTGAGCGATGCGGATCGATTTTCGCGATTCGGCTGCTGCCGAAGCTCCGGTCGAGACGTCGATGCTAAATCAGCGCCGATCGTAATTTTTAATCCGCACCGGCTAGAGCAATCCACGAGACGATCGACAGCCAAGAGGGGCAAAAGAGTAACGAGCGGCCGATACACCTCTTTGATTCGATACCGAACTCGGATGAAATCGTACAGGCTGGCCGCTGTAAATCAGGGTTCTTCGATGCTGGCCCTCTCTCGCTTCTTCGGAGTTAACATTTCCGAACCTTTGCTTGCCTGCCGGCATGGCGTCGCCAGCCAGCGCTGATGCCGCGGTCCCGTCTATCGAGCGGACGGAGGTAATCTGGCGAGTCGTAAAACGTGTCAGGATGTCCGACAAACACCTACTCATTAGCCAGGTAGGCCGTTAGCCGGGTGGAAGGATTACGCAAGCGAACATAAACTCTGGTGGAGTGAGTTATAGCCCGACCACAGAGCATAATTCACGGGGGCTAGGCGCGGGGAGTTACTGCGGGTTTCCTTCTCGCGTGACGCGGATAACCTCGGCGGGATTCCGCGGGGACCGCTTGTACTTCACCGCCGGTTACCTCATTCCCCCGACAACCAGGTTGCGCCCCTTATGCTCTAAGCGACCCTAGCAACCTTGTAATCCTTATGTGGCGCTATCGAAATCGATTTTGAACGGTTTCAATAAAAAACCCAGACTATAGGTTGCGAAAGGATGAACAGATCTAATTTTGTCATTGTTTGCAAAAAGCTTACCAGCTGCTGTAACATTCATACTTGCATCGTAACCAGTTGATTCCGATGTCGTTTCAATATTCTTGGAGAATATTAATTATTATACAATAATCATCAGCATGAGTTTGACCAGTTCTTGCAGAGGTGCCTTTCTTAATAAAAGGTGAAAGAGAGAAAAAAAAATGTTAAAAATATATTTCGAACACTATCTATAATTCTAAATTGTATTTAAACAACCCGACGAAACTAGAATGTTTAATTATGCACTGGAGTGGCCAGCAAGTGTCTAGAAGGTTTTAGGTAATAATAAATCATAAAAATTTGGTATTTCCTAATATGTTCGAAAATTTTCAATTCCATTCATCAAGGTGCACTTAATAGTGACATAATTAGTGTACACGAACATCAGCCACTGGCACTTGAAAGGAAAAGAAATACAGACAAGATGCCCTCATTTACGGAAAAATACACCAAAAAATATTGTGCGGGGTCAATGATACTCAAGTGGGTGTAAACACTACAAAAATTCGAATTCACACCCAATTGGATGTCATTTCGGACACCGAACATATTTTTTCTGTGAGGGCTAGTTGTACATCCACATCTGGCCGTTCAATGTATGTACACGTCTTAACGTCCACGAGCTATTTCGTGTGCTAATAGCAAATCGTTCGTACAATTCATTGACTTATTGAGTGAATTTTGATTCAATATAAGGATACACGTCATGTAAAGTCTTAAAAACTACTCAAATTACTATGAATATAATAAGGTTTTTTAATTTGTCTATTTCGTACCACAAATGTAAGAGGTAAATAAGTCGATCTTTCAGCAAGCATACATCTCAGACTCGAAAACCCGATGTCATACTAAACGTTTAAACGTAAATAATAACAATAGAAGAAATGAAAATATTTTTCAGCTAATTCTAAGATAATTCAAATTTTTACCATGTTAAAGGCGCATGCAAAATGTGTAGTGTAACAAAAGAATGGATTAATTTATACTACGGAACCTTACGATATTTCGATGCGGCAATAACGTAATCGAGGTTAAATGTACAATTCCATGATAAACTACAAGCAGTATATATTGCGGATAACCCATCACTAGCTTCCCCTACGAAATATGAAATTATATTACAACTCATACCCTCCACGTCAATTGGAATGATGAAGGACATAAATTACAATTAACATATATATACAAAAACATAAGCAAGTAGTTGTAACACGAGTAATTTTAATGTATTAATAAGTATAACATTTGCGTAGATATATAATATGCGTTATGTTTCTAAAAATGTACGTCATACAGCTATAACTGAAAGTCTTGTATCATTGAAGAATGATTAAGAGTCTAGACATCATATTAATTTAACTGCGAATATAAACATACAAACTTACTGAATTGTTAAGGTCTGATGATTATCTCATGCGAGAATGATCCTTTAAAAAATGAGAGTAATATTGTAAAAAACGTCGTCATTTTCATTTCACTCGCAGAAGTGATAAATCGCTACATGTATTCTGTTACATAACCAATCTAATATGCAATCGCATAAACTTGAACTTCACCTGCTGGTTCATAGGAAATTCAAATAAATGAAAACGGACACATAGCAGGTGTCCATTCTTCGTATAAAAGCTTCACATAACATTTCTTTAATTTTTACTGGGGCATATAATATTGGGGAAATAATTATTATGCAATGGTTTAGAATATCAATGCCTTTTATTTTTTGCTTGGTAAAACGAATAAACCACCTAAATTGGTGGATTTTAGATACCATTCTACCATAACACTAAAATCATTTAATATATATATATATATGTATAATTAATCATTTTTTTATGAAAGAATATAAACATACTTCTGACAATATAACATCGATTTATCAATTGCAATCTTATAGTCAGTTAGATCCTATCAATGCTGATATAAGAATTGAAAAGTTTAACTAAGGACTTCGCTCCTGCTACCTGAAATCGCCACCCCACGAGGGGACTCCGGCCCCTGGATATCCATCGGCATGCATCTCGCCTTACCCCATCACCATTTTAGCACGGATCAAAAACTAATTAAACTAAATAAGTTAAGCCAACTTACAACTATAGTCAACATGCATTTTTGATATCTATATTTTCCTTCGTGAATTAGAACGCATAGTAATGTATGTACAAGATCACGCATAGACATTTTTTCATTGTATTTTTAGATATGTCAGAGTCTAGAACGTGGACATTTGATGAACAAATATATGGTATTTTTTTCGAATGACCAAATTCAATGTTTCGATATAACCTACGTATACGTCGAAGTGAAAATCACTTAAGTCAGAAAGCTGTTCATTATTACACTTTTAAGTATTGGTTTCCTTTGTCGGAAGACCTTGTTATGCCATTTGCCAATGCAATGATAATTTCTCATATCATCACGAATTTCACATTGAACTGTTTTAACGTTTCAGTACAAGTGTGAGTGTATACATATATTTATTTATTATTTGCAACAATTCAACTTCATCAACATAAAAACTGTGTTATGCGTGATAGTTTATTATTATGTAGTAAACATTACATAAATAAGAGTATTTTCTTGCATGATATGTGAATTACGAAGATAGTTGACCATTACATAAATACTGACGAACATCAATGATCATAAATATGAAGTCAGAAAAGATAAGGCGTTGCATATTGCAATAATTTATATTGATAAAGTAATGATGTATTTAATAATATTGACACAATCGACATAACGATTATGTCTACTTGCACACTATTCTTCCTCTAGTATACTCTATGTGCATTTTAATAACTTTGAATTGTACTTCTATACAGTGCGAGATAACGTTTAATTATTTTATAGCGCATTGCTGTCTCACATTATATACGTAATAAAGATGTGACGATAGTATGAATCAGCGGATATGTAAATTTGACTAATATAGAGATTTAATTATATGGAATCGAGAATGTAAGGGAAGAGGTTTTACATTCTTTTTGTTCTTATATGAATGATTTACGATTACAATATTTCATTGCATAGAGTACGAGGAATATACTACCTCAACACTACATTATTTGCATATTAAACATAATGTGTATATTTACGAGACTTTTAGTTATATGTTTCCATGTGTAAGATAAGATGAAGTAATCCGCAAAACTTTTATCCTGGTGTATAAGAAGATTTCGGAAACATTTTTCAGTTGAAAAAAAAAAAATTATATTCTAACTGCTGTATACAAGAAGAAATTTGCACTTTTGTTATTTTATTTTTAAGAAAAAATTTCTTTCATAATATCATTATTTCTTACAATGTACCAAAATAATTTATATAAATATTTTATGTAGATATATTCTCAAAACAATTATATGTTTTGTATGAATGTAAGGTTTATCATTCACCCGCCCTCTCCTTTTTCCGTCGGATCTTTTCTAAGTTTCGAAGTCTTTTTTACTCTCCGTCTTATTAGAGCTGCACTTAAAAGTAATGTTGTATTTGAAAACTTTCAAATATTGTATATACATATCACTGCAAGATCGACTATGATATTGAGCAGAATTGCATTGAATTAAGTTGGTAAAAGAAAATAATGAATGAAGGCTCTTAGCAGATCATGGTTCTGAAAATGCGAACTGTGGTCGGTAAAACAGGGACCAAGGGGAGGAACGCTCCTACATTATTATTTCTTTATTTCATATTTTCAAATTGATATTTATCCGATGAAAAATTAAATTAAATTAGCTTAATGTATATAACACTACATTTATAACCGTTTAGCAAACAAACGGCACAATCATGCAACAAACTTAATGAGATCGAGAATATCCTATAACTTTCATAAAGCAAAACTTACTTTGGTTTACTGATCGTTCAATATGATTTTGTCGACTTTGGACATGAAATGTTCAGACAGGAGGCAAACAATTTTTTTTTTTCATTACAGTGACGAACTGGAAAATGTTTCCATTCCTGTATGCGATGCACATAAGGAATGCCAGTTTTACTGCAGCATGTGAAACGTACGTCTTATGATAGTGTATTTATTCTACATGCGTGATAGCAATCGTCGAGTTATTTGCAGAAAGTTTCAGTTTTTTAAGGGACAGTCTCGTGTGAGGTCCGTAGCTCTGGTGCGGGTAGTGCACATATAACTTCCTAAAGCACGTGGTTGTGAAGTCGGAAGATTTGCAGAAGGAAAATAGTGTATATTCAGGCGGTTGTCGCCGCAGAATCGCTGTCTTCTCTCCGGGCTGGCTGTGGCTTATACAAGCTTGGACCCAGGATGGCCCGAAGGGAACCGGTGATGTACGACTTCGCAGCCGCTCGTGCGATACGCCGACACTAAAAGGCTTAACGAGCATCTTTGTCTATGCCGTGCGGCAGTCCAGAGTAAACAGGACGTGGCTTATCTTGTCACGAAAAATCTGCAGACGGAGGCCATGGCTGCGTTGCGCACACGGTACCGCACGCTGGCTCTTATTTTTCCAGTTTATTTTTTCCTTTCTGAATGCAAGGGCAAACACGTATTAGTACGCGTGGATGCGCAGATACGAGTCAGCAGGCTTCATTTAAATAATCTGGAGAAAAGGGAAATATTCAACAAAGCTACAAGTGTTGTTCCAGTCTCCATACAAAAGACCACGTGGAAGCTTGTAAACAGTTGTTTCAAAATTACTAAGTCTGATACGGTCTATTTCCGATATTTCATGTAGGTTGCACACTTTTACACTGAATGTGGGGAGTTTTATTTTATACCTATTACTATAGTTGAATATTGTACTGATAATATAAATAGTTCACTTAATTGTATACATTTTACTGGTAAACTACTGATGAATATAGATCCACCAACGGTGACCGTTATAGAACGTAATGATATTTTGCGTCGATCGTGTAACTTGACCTTAGCTCGTATATAGATCAATTATTTTTCGGTATTGGCCAATTGTATCAACTATACGAACACGGGGAGGAAAATTACAAAGTTGCATCCTAAGGTAAGCAAAACAAGCCTTTTTCTAGTACCTACGTGAAATTGGCTTTAATTTTCATAGCACGAGGTTCATAGAAAAATGTATATTTATGTAAAATGTAACCTCAGAAATTGCATTTATTTTCCCACTCAGCACTGGATGTCTATGATTTGTGATATTCTCAACCATTAGTCCATCAATGAAAATTAGACAGACTTACGTTGGAAGTCCAGATATTTACTAATAGTGGACTGGGTCCAGCCTCGATAGATTGAAAGGTCAAGTTCAATTTTAGTCCATTAGAAAACCTAATTAGAAATCATTAGATACCATAACATAAATAACATTAGAAAACAATGGACGTCCGTTGGACGACCTCACCAGTAACAACTGGACGTCTATTGGACGTATTGAAGCCTATATTTAGGTGATGTATACTACCCTAGTAGAAATTTGTTTCTAAATATCCGGGCGCAAGCTGGGCCCTGACTCGCGCCTTGATAAATATGCGGGCGCGAGTCAGGGCCAAGCTTGCGCCCGAGGGCCAAGCTTGCGCCCGGATATTTACAAACTGATTTCTACTAGGGCTAAAAAGATGCCATTCTCCAAGTAGAAAAATGTTATTTCATCATAGGTTTGTATCTAATTTAATTTACGGAAGTATCACTGATTTTAATGATTTTCGTTGACTGAAGTCGCATAAGTACAACTTACGGACGATTCCGTGGAAGTTATTTGAAAAAAGTAAAGATTAAAATATTTTAATAAAACTAGTAATAAAAATAAACGAAGTTCAGTAAAACTGTTTTGGAAACATATTAATAACTCGTTGCAAGGTCCCAGTCTCTACAAATGGATCAAATTTTGAAGAATTTCATGTATTTTATCACGGTATTGATGGTTTTGTTATTATTTTTATTTTTATTATTTATTATTATGTATGCGCATGTTGTATCCGTATGTAAAGTGAACCGTGATCCATCAGCTTTGCTTAAATTACCATACATTTTAAAAACACGTGACTGTTTTTTTTTTTTATTTCATCTTTGATGCACATCAGTGATATTTGATTAAGTCAAGATAATTATAGCCTTGAATAAGCTATGGAAAGGAAATTAAGTAATTAAGTGAATTTAAAACGAATGTTATGTTTCAAGTGGAGACAACATCAATGTAATATATAACTAAAGGTATATCATGAACAACTTTTTGTTACTTCTCCTTTATATGACAGAGTAAGAATGTAAATTGGAGTTCTGACACACCTTGAGTTTTTTATAGCTTGTAGTTCTGTACTTTGAGGGAAATAACTAATTAGAAACGGAAAGTATATCGTGTGACGTATTTCACTAAGTCCTTAACTTAACTAAAATGACACATCAAGGCGCCAATTAGCTTCGAAACATCTTTATGGAAAGGAAAATATCGTAAAGGTGTATCCGCAAATGTTGGCAACCGACGTCCACATTAATCTCACGAATACATCAGCAACTAATGGAATTTTTTTATCGTGAGAGATATCGGTATACTCAATTTCAAAAATGTACATTGTAAAGCATTCAACATTGACATGCGACATGCGATCAGTGCCTATTATGCGTCATTAAGTAATAAAATGCAAGTACACAAGAAGTTGAAATGTCAACGTCCCGTTTTCAACAAATTTGACAATTAATTGATAAGTAATTAGGGTTATTCCAGTTGATTAATTGACGAATAATAATTGACGAGTAAAAACGAGTCTTTGGAGAGTTGTGCAGATCGCTCCCAATTTGCCGAGTATAACGTCGGAGAATCGGTCGATGCCGAAATTGGCAAGGAAAAAAACTGCATTACCGACAGGCTTGGCCTAAAAGGAGTTTCAAGCTGCTCGCGGTCTCGTGTGTATAAAGATCCATCCAATCAACCATCGTTGCGATTCGATAGTAATAACGGGGCGAATGTTAATCGACGCGATAAATAATCGGCCGTCGACATTCACGTAACATCATCAAACTCGTTCATTTGGTTCTCCGAAGCCACGGAGATCCCTTTTCGGCGAGCACCTCGTAATTACGCACTTTACTCGGCACTTTTAATACTCTCTCCCTGGAAATTATGCACGAGGATTATTTATGCAGAGAAAAAACCGGTCGATTATCATTTACTTTCATAACATCTTGTCGACTGCAAGTAACGGGTTCATTGCCTCAAGTTTGTACTGCGGATCACGTCCATAAAGGGTGCAAAATTGCCTTATGATAGTAAAACTGAAATATTTATTGGGAGACGCTAAATAACGAAGCTCATAAAAGGGCGTGTATCTCGATGGCACATAACTTCTGTTTTACATTCCAAATAATACTGTTTATGAATTTGTATTATCAATGTGTATATACAGTAACCGATTTGCTAAATTTAAATTCTTTATTGCTGCTCTGCCCGACGATGTACTATTATTGTCTAATTCTGTACATATATATATATATTTGTGTATGTGTGTGTGTGTGTGTGTGTTATTATCAAAGAATGTCATTAAAACAAAAGTCCTTTCACAACCAATATCATATTACTTGATAAAGAAACTATAATGAATTCTCGTCACTTGAATAATCGCGGTCTTAATCGTCGCGTATATTATTGAAGAATAAAGCATCGACTATGATAGCAATGCGTATTCTTCAGTAACCGTTCTATCACTGTCAGGTATATCTTCGAAAATTTATGTTTAATGGACTCCTCAAGAATAGGGAAGCTCAGGCATCACATATGTCACAATTCAGGCCCACTAAAAACAATGATACTAAAATAGGAAAAGAAAAAAGAGGAATTGAATGTAACTGTTCGATTTATTCGAATCTAGTGAAGAGTATTCTATAGTAATTTCATGTGTAATTGTTAATCGGTGAATTTATCGACAAGCCGAGTCAAAATAGATATTTAGGTCTCTAACTTAATTTTTGGAACGTCATATTGGGCGTAAAGTGTAACTTTTCGCCCGTCGGAGATCCACATGCCCGAGGGTATAGGGTGATCGCCTGAGGGTGTACAAGTCCCTACGTGCGAACATTACTTTTCGCCATAATAGGAATAAAGACGCTATACTTTGGAGTGGATTGGGAGCAGGACGGTAGTATGATTGATAGGAAGGGGTGGTTTGTGAGCTGGTTTCACTTTCTGCCTACTGTGACGAAAAGTATATTCTCTATTAAAACTTACAGTTGAGAAAAATCAGAACATCTTTCTTTATATATTGGGTTGAGTTCCTTCGTGGGATACAATGAACCATTAAATTCCTCACCTAATTATTCGCAATCAAGCTGAATCCGATCAATTTTCGTCACTATATAAAACGTAAAATAGATAATTTCAATTATCAACAGATTTTTTAGAACCTCCTTTTAGGTTTTCCTCTTGTGCATCAAGTTGTGCAAACTTTAAAGCACCGTGTATCCACCTTATAAATCCAACAGATAATGATGACATGTTTATACTCTTCATTTGTATTCTAGTCGAAGAGATATGTTTGTGGTCGCACAGTCAAGCTTTCCTGTCCACCACTGCAGTGGCGCATTTCTCGATCCTTCTCCATTCTATCTTTTTCTTTCCTCCTTCTCTTTCTCTATCTCTCTCTCTATCTATCTCTATATCTCTCTCGCTCTCACTCGCTATTCCACACTCACTTCTTCATTTTCAGTTTCTTTCTTTCCACGAACTCCCACCCCTTTTACGGTGTTTCTTGCACAGAATTTATGTATCTCGCGAGCTCATGACGTGCTTTGCGGGTACATTTTCTGTGTACATAAGGAAAGGAAAGAAGGACCCCAGACCGAAGGTCCCGCTGACATCTCACAAGTATTGCACGCTGCTGGAGTTCTTGAATGGGTAGGAGAGAAGGTTATGGCAGGCGCGTGAGCTGATTATGTACCTTTCATGCAGCATTTCTACATTACGTGAGACTTTAGCAACCGTGCCAATCGCGGACATGGATCACGTCCATTTGTGCGTCGGAAGTGGGAGTAAAGGATAATAGGTACCAATCTACAGGTGTACCTTAATCATTCAAGCATCATCTCGATGCGTGTCGTAGCACACCCAGCGCTATCACCGAGAAAATAATGACCTAAGTTTGTAGATATTGTCATGTGACCTTTTTATTATAGAAGTAGAAGATTTTACGATGTGGTGCATTATTAAAAAAAAATAAATAAATAAATAAACTTGTTCATCATTAATCCCACCTAATATGTCTTAAATATGTTGACACCAATGATACGTTTTCACTAGGCAACAATGTTAAGTCAACAAACAAGTTCATAATGAAAATGTAAACTCTACGATCGAATAACGATTATAAGTTTGCGATAATCTCGTGTGAACGAGAGTGAGGTATCGATATATGCATCTGTGTTCGCTGAAATTCTGCATATATTTCTACTTCCGAATAAGTAGTAAGACCAAGAACGGAGTTCTTCAGATATATACCGATAGTGTTATTATGTCAGAAAGAGCATAATGTTTCGGTGTGCAATTACAAATTACGTACTGTATACTGTGACCATAAGGATCTGATAACCTCTGCTCGGTTATGTAAAATAAAATCACACTTAAGGCGAGTCGGAAACTCTTCGGTGCATCCTTACAGTCCGTGCTCGAGCATTGCTTGTTAGGCAGAGTCGTCGGCACACGAAACCCGTCAAGCAGCTAGCGAATGTTTTTTCTGCTCGTCTCTTTCCTTTTTGTCTTTGTTTCTTTGCCAAAGCGTATAAAGCACACCACACAGTCCAGGAGTTCGCACCACCGCGGCACGATGATGGTGCGGCTCGCATAAAATATCTTTATTACACAAAATACATGCAAATTAGCTTATTTATGATTATGGCCGCTAATTATATTCCGCGCCTGTACAAAATGTCAAAGCGACTGCGCGCGAGAAGGGCGAATCGGCGAGCTGTACGTCTCTGGGTTTACGAGTTAGCCTCGTTGTCGATATGCTTGCAGCAGCTACATAAAGCGTGGTTTAAGCGCGACTGTGCTATTGCGACACGGCGCTCGGATCGTTCCTTTACTTTGTATCCAATAAGAATGGAAATTTAATAGATTTTTTAATATACGCATCATTAAAGATCAAGATGCTAACTTACCGTGACCGTTCGAACGATACTGATCGTTAGGCCAAATGAGCTGTCGATTAGTTGGACTAAATTATTAGTGACGTTAATTTACAGGGGAAGGACATGAAAGAATCCATTCCGATGTTAACTAGTATTTTTTTTAATATATGTTTTAAATTTCGTAATAAATATTGCTTATATTAAGATGTAGTAGTCACAAACTAATGAGTGACATCCATAACTTGAATTTTATTAATGCTTTCCACACGCAAATCTAAAATTGCCTTATCTTTTCTCGAATATTTTATTACTACTGTTTCTGGATTGATTAAAATGTCCTCTATAACAATTATTTTACCTACATAACACAAGCTGGAACGAAATATTGAATTTACCTACAATGTCCTTCGGACATTAATGGCGATTGTGTCTATTGTGTCTTCTGCAGACGGCTGTTGACTGTACAATTGTGGGTGGTCCGCCGTGCTGCTTTTCCCCAATCACAGTCTTGGTTCTTCCGCTCTTCTTCTTAGAAAGCCTCCTTCGAGGCTAAATTTAGGACTTCTGTTCCTCTTCGCCATTTTGCATTGCAGGACCACTTCTTTAAGTAAGCGACCCTGAATGCGTTTCCGGATCTTTTTTTAGCAGACCATCGCAGACTTTGACGATACTACTCTCTCTTCTTTTTATGAGATTTATGCTTCTCTTTGAACGTAGCATCAAATTTTTTACTATTTTCTTTTGTAACTATGCCGACATTTTTCTAGTTTTGGAAGGCTTGCATTTTCTGGATTTCGTCTATTAGAACACATCCTTTTTCCTGATGTTTTCCTCTTTCTATTGTCGCATTTGAAGCAATATCTCTCGATCTTTTTCACAATTCGCCTGTGAGCTCTTGTAAGAGTTACATCCGGCGATCTTCCTACCAGCACTTGTAGTCGCAACGTCATCAGCTTCATTCCGTCATCTTTGCTTCTATTGCCGATGTTTTGTTCTTAATGTTTTCTGCATTATTATTATCCGTCCTTCATTCTTCACCAGCGCATCGTGTGCATCCGAGTGTTTAGAGTACACGTTCATAATTTTCTCAATAAACAAAAAAGACACGTTTTTCGAATTTTATTGAAGTGGATGTCTCAACTTATAATTGATTGATTTAAAAAACCGATAGCCTTTAGATTCGGCGTTTTTCCGCGAATTTTGATCTGTTAATCAGTTTTTTTGATACTAAGTTGATAAAGTGACACATGTTTAGAGTTTTGCGTGATAATTTTTTTTTTTTTGCCTTTTCCCCACAATTTTAATATGGTTGTAGCCTAAAAACTAATCGGATCTAAATTGAGCAAATGTACAACTACAGTCCGCGTGCATTTTCGTTTGTAAGCTATATGCGGGTGGACATTTTTTGGTTTATTATGATGTGAAACGCGGACAATGGATGAAAAAACGTATTAAAATATTTTTCGAGTGACCAAGTTCCTACCTAATGGGTTGAAGAAATAAGTGAGGTACACTCCGGAATATAACACTTAAACGTCAAAATAAACAAAATCTAGAGTTATTATTGGTGAGCAGTTATACTGCGGAAATCGTTCTGAGATCAGCTGTATTTAGGACGTAGGTTTCTGCAGTTTCCCGTGACATCGCACACTCGAATGTATTGAGAGAGTGAAGTCGGATACAGGCCTTTAGATCTTCCGTTAATTCAACGAATTTTGAGCTACACCTATAAATCAGGTTTTTCCTATTATCGTGCGCAAAGTTCAACTTTCCGCACGCTTTTTATTCGCAAAGTGCCCTGTTACTATATGCTGCAGATAACCATTATGTAACCATAATGTCTGATAGTTCGGGAATGACCTACTTTGCGCGCATGTATTTTAATGTACTATTTTGATACTAAATTGATTGAAAGAGTGAAGTCTGATTCAGGCGTAAATTGGGGGACTGGCCTCAGAGTTTGATGAACCGAACCACTCTGAGACCAACCAGCGATTAGACATAAATTATCACAAAGCCAGTAAATAATGGGGTAATTAGTAAAATTTGAGCGTTCTTATATTTGAACGAAAGTCCCCTGTTCTGACGTACGTCATCTATTACTATTGTTATTATTATTATTATTATTATTATTATTATTATATTATTATTATTATTATATTGTTATCCTAAGACACACGTCCATATCTCCTTACAAATAATGTAATATTACGTGTAACGTTTTACCAGCATATTATTACTTCTAATAATCTGTAAAAAATAATGTAAGTTGATGTACATACCAAACCTAAATGATATAATGACAATAAAAAAGTAGTTCAAATATATGCCAACGGCGCAACTAAAAAATTCGTTTCAATATAGAATCAAATGCATTCCATAACGCATCACACAATCTACGTGTTTCAATTTAAAATACTAATAAACTGCAACAAGTACTGCGAATGCCAGGCCGTGGTACCAAAGTTATTATACGTATTCGGGGTAATTATTTCAATACCAACGTCATTACATCGCGAGTGAGAGCATAATTGTGACTGGAGCCATTTCGGTTTTACGACGTCAACGTTGCGTTCGCTCGGTACTACACACTCTTTCCAGTCTCCGTTTCGAGAACATGGTCTCACCAATAATCATAAATAATGGTAATAAGTAATTTACGGCGTTCTTATCTTTTAATCGGACGCCCAGCAGGCCACAGAGGCGTGACGTTGAGGCGTGTCACGCTCGTCACCGAGAGTCAAGAAGTACAGTCATTTTGCACGGTGCGTTTTATACATCAAGACAACCCATCACCGCGACTTCGAGCCGGCAGCAAATTATCACTCCCCCCTCCACCCTCCTTCCTCTTCTGCGAAACAATAAAGATTACAGGAAAATGCAAGGACTTTCATCATCGCTAAATTTATTCCCCGAACAAGTGTTCACTCAAGTACTTAAAACAAATAAAATTATTGAAATAAACATATGTTTACTCGCTTCTACTATAGCTTGCAAATTTATTATATTTGTTTCATTTTATGCTAAAGATTTTGTCATGTTTGCTAGCCACCACTAGGCTAATATTACAAATATCATTCGTCATTATGTTGTTATACGTGCATTTTCTTTTTATTCTAAAATACGAAAGAAAAATTGCCGATAAAAATCATTCAAGAAAAATCGTGAAATAAGTAGAGAACACATATTTTTTGTCATGAAATATTTTGTTTTGTTCATATACATTTTACTCTAGTAGACACTAGATAATTGCAATCATTAATTTTAGAGATTAGATTTCGTTTGACCACAATTCGTAATTATATTCTACTATTTTGTCATAATCACAAGTAAGAAGTATAGCGATAAAAACTTCTCATTAAACGTTTTATAGCTGCGCTCTCTTTGTTTCAGAGTAGAAAAATACCATCACTATAATTAATGATATTACATCTGAAGCTAATTGATATAATTAATATAAGGGGATATTAAATCCCTGGTAGAAATGGACCATGATCTCGCGTAAAAGCGTTACATATCCGGCAAGGCCTTCTCAGGAGGAAAATCGGTCGAGAAAAACTAGATTGCTACAAAATTACAATAGGCACTGGACAGCGATTTCTAGTAAAAACTAAATAAAGTAAATCTAGTTTTTAGACAGAATCTGAGATTTTACGATTCGAAAACTAGTCAAGTATAAGTCTACCCGAGCAGAAATTTTGATCAGGCTTTCATCAGGCCCTGTGCAGGCGGCCTGAAAATATTTCAGGCCCTGATCTGGCTATCTTATCAGGACCTTA
>JAPYZR010005539.1:0-10699 GCA_030522945.1 Trichopria nigra
TTTTTGGCTAATAAACTTGTGTACTAGCCAGTTTGTGGACAATATCTTATTGAAATCTGGCCAGTTTCTTAATGGAAATGTAACGATTGTATGGATATTCTTTAGATAACTTTTGTAGATAATTGTTGGATAGTTTATGTCCAGTTTTTGGCTACAAATATTCCTAATATTTAAAACTAATAGGCTAATCATTCTTTGTCCAGTTTTTAACCCAGAATTTGGCTAATATGTTCATTTTAACTGGACAGTATGTACGTAACGTTTACCCATTTATTTTATGTGCATATATTTAAATAATTTTATTGTACAGTAATTAGACGGGATATTTTTATACATATTTTCAATAATTTTACTGAACAGTTATTAGGCAAGATTTTTAGCCAAAGCTGTGGACAGTTTAAATACATTAATTTTGTGCAATATTTAGATAGTTTTGTAAAAAAAAAACTAGTTTGCTTATTTGTGTCTCGTTATTGTCTAGTTTGTGGGCATTTTGGCTGTACACAGTTTTAAACCACTTAAATTAGCCAGAAAATGGACTGTATCCAATAAAACTGGACAGAATTTCTACCGGGGTTCTGATTATCTTGATTGAACGATTGTAGTACACATTTTACCATTTTTTTTTTCTTTAATTCAATTATTTTTTATTTTATTTATCAGTGTACAGATAAAGTGTACACTATAAAGGAGACTCAATATTATCCTTAACGTAAACTTGAGTCTGTATAATATTTTTAATAATACATTATAGAATTGGATGTAATACACTGAAAAAAAATTTGATATTTTCAAGTAAATATTTACTTGAATTAACAAAAGATTTTCTTGAATTAAGTGAGATTTACTAAAAAGAAGGAAACATATTCTTAATTCAAGTAAACATATTTACCAAATAAATATTTACTTGAATATAGAAATTTTGTTTTTCAGTGTAAAATTCACTTGATTCACATGACAAGATCTTCCCGAGTATAGGTGCAAGACCGAATCAATGTTATTATCTAAATTTTCATAAAGTCGAGGGGCATTTTTCCATTTCATTTGCAGAATAATATAGTGATACCGTGATTATTTTTCAATAATATAATGAGTGATTAAGATCACAAATAGAAATAATTACAAATATTTGTTCTTTTAATATGCTGCAGTAAAATGTGATCATTGTTGAACGATCACGTTTCGAACATACGAATATATGTTTAAAAGTTTAAACCAGCATAATACTGCATATATATGTGTTATTGAAATGTTTAGTATTATCGTTTTCGGTCACTTATATTATCCCATTGTCTCTGCCTATTGTATTTTATAATGTAGATGTATTACACATAATCTGCTCAAGTATTTGAGGGTTATGTTACCCAAGTTACAATCTAGAATTTAAATAGCACGTTTTGACACGTGACAGGTTACAATAATATTATTTTTGGTGTAAAACTAGACTGATACTGGCTAATATTGTTACAGTATTATATGTCCGGACATTAGCCGAATTTTGTGTCCCCCAGTATGTTTATAGTACCTGATTATTGTCAGGGCAAACTTCACATGGGCTTTTCCTTAATCACATTCAATTTCCACCTATTTGCCCATATATACTTTAATTAAGTAGTATGACAGGCATCACTGATAAAAGAATAAATAAAAGAATGACGTTTTTCACTATTACTCCATTACACCATATATTAAAAAGAACGCATCAGGATGATTAAAAATGAGATCATCCAATTTCTTCACCTAAATGAATTACTTGCAAATAAAACCATAAACTCCTAATTATTTCAATGTCGCAATTACATACAATTAATTATACATACAAACAAATACATACAAAAATTAAGCCATGAGTAGATCGTAGTAGGTTAGATTATTAATTTATCAATCAACGACCTACAGGTTTTGATAACTCGAATTCCTCCTTGTTGCAAAGAAAAATCAACTAGAGTTGCGATGTTGACGAACGATAATAGCAATATATATTACTACCGGATCCTCGCAATGAAAACAGGAAAATGAACTGTATGTCTGCAAAATTATATCACAGCTTGGCGAGATTGAAATATTATTTGATACAGAGTTTGATTAGATAATAAGTTTCCTTTAATTAGAAAACTTACATTCGTTAATATACGGTTTGTAAATACTTTTGCATTGGCTTAATGCGGTGAAATCTGCATTTTCGAAACAGGTTGATGAAGTTAATTAGAAGCGTATAGTAAATATCGCATCTTACGCCCAATGAAAATGTCAAAATGTCTCATTAATGGAACAATCGCGTATAATAAATACTAAACGATTGAAACGATATATAAACTTAAAAGGATAAAGTATCCGGCGGTCTGATTTAATGAAAAGTCAGTCATACGTGCAGCCAATAGACACTCGGCTAACGCCATGTATATCATAAGATTAAATTCCGTTAGACCTTGAACCTTACATTCTTGAAATACAGGAAAGCTCGCGCGTGCCCGTGTAATCGCGGCAAGATCTCCCTTGTCAAAGTGCGCCGTTTAGATAAAAAGTAGAGTTTCGCAAAGTTTGGACACCTCTAGACTGTCTACTTTTCAGTCCAAACACATGTGCATTTTACAATCAGTCAGAATTTCACGTAACGAGGGGAGAAGAATGAAAAAAAAGGGAAGGAACGACCAATTAAGGAGTTCTCGTGCGACAATTAGTGTTAAAATGCGAAGTATAAAAACTTTAAGATTAACGCTTGAGCGTTTTAGCGAGGTGAAAAAATATTGTACACGTAGAATTTTCCGGCAGCGCAATTCATCTCGCATGACAGAGAAAATGATATTCCGTGATATAAGCAAACATCTTAATTGTCTTGATAATTAAAGTTCAGTACTTCCTTTAACTTTTTTGTTTGTGTATATATTATACTATACGTTTAATCTGATAGTATCACCGGATGAATTACTCTGACAGTGTATATTAATTGTTCCTTTATTCTGTTACGAGGGACTACTTTATAGAATTTCATTTAATAAATTATTTTTGATATCCTGCGGATGCGACATTTTACATTAAAATTGAAATAGATAGTATTTTCATTCAGCCAGTTATTTAAAAGAGTGACATTTTCACTCTCTTTTAGAGTGAAGTATTACTCATTCTACAGTAAAATTTATCGTTCTAGAGCACAATTTTTACTCTCAGAACTTTAGAGAGTAGAATGAAATATTTTTGCCTTCCTTTCGAAGATCCATTTTTTTAAAAGGTAGAAATGTTTATGAATATATTCTACGATCAAATAGTTAAGGCTGACTTTAAATTCCTTAGACTGAAAAATGAGACAATCTTATAATTCAATTATTGCTCTTCTAGAAAGTAAAACTTTTCTCTCAAGAGTGAAATATCTTCATTTATTTCAATCGCATAGTTAGGGATTTCCGGAATTGAGAAATTTACTTATCATTAAAGTGCAGGTCAATTTGTACTTCAAGAAATTTCGAAAAAATCTATTATCAACAAAAAACTATTTTATCATGTCTAAATAAAAAGCTACGAAGATTATAATAAAGTTTGTAAGCTCGAAAAGATGTTAGTTTTTTTCTTTTAATAGGAGATAAATGTAGATATATCTGCTGTCACGTTTTAAGTATGCTGTAAATTTAATTTTCCTTTCATCTTAGTAACTTATTTAGGACTTTTTATATAAGGTCTTTGTTAAAGGGAAATTTAAATTTAAATATATGACCGACAGAGTAAGAATCATGACATTATCAATACGTTTGAACCAAAAATCTGAAAACTGATGCCATTATGACAAAAAATAAAAAATTAACCAAAATGAATGCTGAAAAAAGTTTCAGATTTCAATGATTACAATAAAAAAATGGAATTTCATAAAATAAAATTTATTTATAATCGCAGTAAATATCATAATATTAATTTACTGTTTTATTTGCAACCAAAATTAATAGATGAATCGACAATAATTATAAATAATCAACAACAAAAATATTTACGATACATAAAATGAATTTTATAGATTTTGCATTTGCTCCAGTAACCAAATTTTCTTTAAAAAAAAATCACTTACCTAATTTAAATGCACGTATTACCGTACTACGAAACCTGTTTTCTCTAACTGTATACGTAAGTCGTTGTACCACTTTTGAAGATACCGAAATACATTAAGAACTTAAATAACATCATTGAAGCAGTCGGGGGCATTCATTACGAAACCAGTTAGTAACTTTGTCGCTTTTATAAATGTGAATAATCATAAACACTGCAGACTAATGACGATTTTCCAAATTCGCTTTATCTGTTATCTGTTTCTTTTTACGGTTATTCTATTGATTTCACCTGACCTGTCCCAATTCTATTCTAATACTTTGATAATTGGAAGCAGTTCATGAGTATAACAATATTTCAAAGTGATGAAATAATTAGTATAATGAATAATCTTAACAAAATCTTATTATCTGTATAATTTTTAAGACGTATAATTTCAATTTCAGATGTAAATTTCGAAAGTAGACACTTTCATTTTTATTTGATTTATTCGAGGTCAAAATGGCAAATAACAACTTAAATCCTTTGGTGTCCAGTGTAATAAATTCGAATTACATTAACGTAAAATGCCAATAAAAATTCCTCGAAATAGCGAAAATCGTCAAGTTTTTATCATGATTCAATCCGAGTTCGATCCAATAATCCTGATTTTTAGATCCAAAATATTTGCAATCAAACTAGAAAGTAAAACTCCTCTTAAATAACCTCATTTATTTGTCCATTTATCACGTGGCATAGGGGAACAGATAATAATCAATGTATAAATCAATATACTTTGACTAATTTTGCGGCTGTCATGTAGATGTTAATTGGTCCAAAATAAATATAATAAAATAAAAATTAATAAAATAATAGAAACTATACGCCCTATAGTCAGTACTGCATATAAACGTAAATTAACATTGTTGATTGCAATTAATAGAATAGGAACACCCATATTTCATGATAAGATTGAAGGATAAGGCATGCCTTGAATCGAAGCACTGCTTGGGCTCTATCTACCAAGAGTTCATAAATTGTAATAAATAAGTAAGAGAATAAGAAAATAAGTTTTTGCGTGACACTAAACGGTTCTTCAAGTGCTTCGAGATCTCCACTATTTCTCCGTCATCGATAACCTCTCTTTAATTTTATTTACGCCTTAGCATTTCCATTAAAATATTATCACCGCATCGCGAACAAGTATAGTTGGTGCAAGGTAATTAAACTCTAACTAATTCATACCGTATGCAGACGAATACAAGAAAAAACGGATCATTCATGCATCGGAGCTGCGCATCGACTCGTCCTACATCTTTCATCAATTCCATATTACGTCTTATTATTCTTATTAAAATATTACCGTTCAAGCATTAAACCCTCAATTAAACTAACGTTTAATATTTCACGCCGTAATAATGGTCCTTACCTAAAAGCAGCTGTCCGCAGGATGTAAACATAAGAATCGCCGAGTCATCCTTCGGCTCGATCGTGTTTGGCTGCTGCTGTTGAAGGGAACCCGGCTGATGTGCGTGATGATGGGATCGATGATGTTTGTCACTGATAAGAACATCCTTGGAGTGTTTCGATTCCAAACAACTCTCTGGTTTCGAGTCCTTCGATGTCCCACTCGTGTTCGAGTCCTTTGACACCTTGGATTCCTTCGAGTCGTTGCTGTTGGTCGAATCTTGACTCCTCACGGTCAAGTCCGGCGCCATGGTTGATTGGTTCTCCATCCTCTTATCTGGCAAGAATATTACTTATTCGCATTGCCCCACGTTCAGATGTTTCCGTCCAGTTACCTCCTGTTATTAGTCATCCGTATCGCGCGAATCGCTCCTCTGTTCGTTACTTTTTTTTTTATTTTTTATGAAACGATCACTACTCGTTTAATTCGACGCGTCCAGCGCATACGAGTCGTTCCCAACTACCGTTTTCCTGGTGGCTAATTAACGACGTGTAATTAATCGATTAGCCCGAAACGCGGATGCTCCGGGTATGCGTTCTAAGTGATTTCGTCAGGGTCAATGAATTTCTATGTAATAGCGGATCATCTGATGTGCACACTCCGCTGAGCTGCGACGGTCTGGAAATACAAGAAACAAAGTACTTAGTATACGAGATATACATAGTCGATATATTTATTATTTTATGTTTGTAAAATATGCGGTAGCATGTTAAGCAATAACTACGAAATGCTTGGCACTTAACGTGATTATGTACGACTATTTGCCATATTTTGAAAGCCATGAAAACAAATTTATTTTCAAATGCATATTGCTTATTTTACTATACCTATATGTTTATCTTCTGATATAAAATAGGCTAATAAATGATAACATTGAAATTCGTGTCTATTTAACGGGTTTAGATCTCGATATGATTTTACCGCTTAGCTACAGTTGCATGTTTAATACATTTTCTATATGAGATTAAATTAAGATTCGTTTTAGATTTATTTTAGGTTCGATATAAGATTCTAATCAACAAAGTTTGTACCGCCATCAAGAGGTAACCAACTAAATTTATTATTTTTACTTTTGAAAATTTGGACATTACTATTTGGTTATACTACTTAAATATAAAATTAAATAGTTCTTAGATATTTATAATAGACTCTTTCCATATCGGAGAGCATATAGAGGTAGTGTATATGCTGTCTACATGTGTAAATCTGCTTGGGAAATTGTAATCGGATTTTAGTCAGAATAGAATATATATCAAATGAAGATACAATTAAGCGAGATTATCTGAAGGATATGATGTTAATTTCAATGATATATAAATCTTAATTTAAAGAATGTATTCATATTATTTTAGATATTTATCTGGACATAGAATTTGATCTGATCTATTTAGATCTTGCCATAGGTAATATATATTTATGTGTGCGTGTGTGTATGTATAATGAGACTTAGCCCATCCTTAAGGAAAGTAACACGTTCGAGGTCCAAAATGACGCTCAATTGAATGTAAACACCTAGTATATTTTCAGTGTTTAAAACTAATTGAGTATCATTCCGGATCCTAAACAGCATTTTCGAATTATTCTTTCATTATGTCAATTTATAGCTTTAATCTGTTAAGTCCACTTATATTATATATCCACATTTCGTATACTAATTAGTCCGAAATCGTCTGCATCTAAAGCTAAATCAGATCTTGTTTAAATATATGGATGTATTGAATACATTTATTTTGCAGAACGTTTTGGCTTCAAACTTAATTTCATTTTTCGTATTTCATTCGTCATTTCATATATATGCTTCTACATGGATTGTTAGGTCAGTCATACTATGGTTGACAAAACCGTGCTTCTTGTTGACACCACAATTTTTATGGTTGGTACAGCCATAATTTGTTTGCTCCTACAATATACTTTTTTCGGTATACATTGGTTTATAATCTCAAGTCGTAGATCATCTCTTCTACCGCCTAAATTGAGAAGCGAAAAATTGTACTAATACTTCGAATTAATAGACTTATTGTTACTAATTTTTGATAAATTATATGGATCTATACCAAAGGTTGGGTTCGAAGTATTGAATTTGGTCAGTCGAAAAAAATATATCCGTACTAAGATGGTGGGGGGAAGGCCAAAAAACATTATCACGAAAAAGTTTAAACACGTATAACTTTATCAATTTAGGGTCAAAACAATTGTTTATGAGAAATAATGTGAAAGCTTTAAAAAATATTCTATCTTGCTTCATTTATTAAATGAAATGCATCACAGTAATAATAAATAAATACTCAAAATACACGGAAGTTCATACCGAATAAAAGAGTCATCGGTTTTTTATTTAAAATTGACCAATCAGAAGTCGAGATATCTCCAATTCTCTAATCTCGAAACCGAAGGAAATGTCTATGTAAAATGCACCCATATACATCAATTTTTGTTATCAATTCATGTTACATTTCACATGAAAAACAAGGGATGAATCATTTATTGTAAGGGTTGAATAAAATATAGGTATCAACTCCATTTCCTATTGATATTCTAGATTTTGGTAAAAGACCGTAAATTTGTAACCGTCAATTATTAATGACATTTGTGGTTATAAATATACTAATCATGCAAAAAAAAAAATTAATGCAATGTCATCAATTGTTCCTGTAGAAGATGTAATATCGTCCATTAATCGATGTATATATGAAAAGTTAATTAGTATAGATTTAAACATTATGAAATTTAAATATATTTAAACATATTTGAAAATTTTCGAGGAATGACATTTATTCCAGTTGAATATTTTCTGATACCATAATAGAAATTTTCCACAAACATTTATTTTATTGCTATTATGATTATACGTAGTAGTGTTAAAGAAACGTTAAAAACTTTTTTTTTTATATGTACGTTTAATTTAATTGTTTATATTTTATGTTAATTTATAAAACTCGTAAAATTCCTGAGGTGACTTATATATATATATATATATGTATATATTGTATATGTCACGCATACACGCACATATAAAAGTAAAGGTGTTGTACATTTCCAATTCCAAATGCCTTAAACCGCCCTGACCTACCATTGCCTTTACTCAGTGCAAGGTCAGGGCGCACATAACAGTAAAATCTAACTTATATTCAACGCACGGCATATAGTGCCGAAATCATATATCCGACAGACCCGTCCTTGAGTGACTGGTGTGTATAACCGCTCTTATCCAATCTATGTATACGTGAACTACTATCATCAACAAATTTATCACATTAACTTGACGGTCATTAATGTATCCCGGGTATTGAAATGATTGATGCCTTGAAATTAAGTTTCAGGGTGGGAAATTTCCCAGGCATTGATGAGTTCATCAATCATTAACACTATCTTCAAATTTGTAAATGCATTTTTCCATCGTCCCTTCAGTTTTACTCGACATCTCTCTTTTCAATACCGGTAAAGCAGATAACTGCACAATGAGTTATGAAAAGTAGAGAAAAATCATATTATCATAAAATTTTGTTGATAGTGTGTATTGTTAATAAAGAAATTTATTTATTGCCTACTCCTTTTCTACAAACTGGCAGCTCTATACTCGATTACTTTATACATTACGGCCCAATTACCTACGACGATTATTACTGAAATTTATCTGAGAGCATTTCTGTTTATTTCAATTTGTCCAATTGAAACATTAGGTTAAAATTATGTGCATCAGATAAGCTCTGTTTAGATCAAGTGAAAAGGCGCATGCATTTTCTCAAGAAAACGGATTTCTCATTTTTGTGTTACGCAAAGGCAATATTTTATAAATGTAACATATATAATAAATAGCGCTGCGACGTTACGGCACGTGAAGATAAAATTTTCACTGCCAGGGAATATTTATTACGACACTGAATGGCCAAAATCAGGTTAATCCGTTAATTCCAATAGCCCATTACGAAAAGAGCGTTTTTACGGCGAGGGCCTATTGCAAAAATTGTAAAGCTGTCGTGTGTAGTTTAATTAACAGCAATAAACAGAGGAGAGTGTATATATATACCGACGGCTTATTTACTTTACGGTACACAAGGAAGGAAACGCAAATGGCGGGACACAAGTGGAGCATACAGAAATTAAGTTTTGTGCAGTAAAGTAATTGGCTGCTGCGTATTATACGAACCGCGTTACGGGCAGCTCGAAATCTTTAACAGTATATTTTTCTTTTCTTTTTTTCACCGCAAAAATTGCAGCAAATTTCGTCGTGGAAGAGGTTACAAATTTTCGGTTGGTTCGCTTCCTAGGGAATAATTGATCCGATGACCAACCGGCGTGGGTATACCGCAAGTACCGCTAAGTGAAACTTAATTATACGCGCGCCTTGTTCAAATAATCGCGTTATTATGTCGCGGTTACACATTTGGAGCACAGTCGTTAGTTCGAAGCGTAATAGTTATGCAACAAATACACAATCGTTATTCTTTAATTGCACGGGAGTGCTTTTAAAAATCGAAACTTTCAGAGTTACGCGCGGAAGTTTTCGAGACGAGTCGTTAAATTGTCGGGGTTGTAAAGATAATTGTCTTCGAGTTTTTTTGTTTGTAAAGAATATCTTCACGATGGTTAAGTTGCAAGAAAAGCATCACAATTTATGAATGAGTAGTCATTTAATTTGCTGAGAAAATGTATTGCGCTCCACTTTTCAGTTAAACCGTTTTTCGCATATTATCGCAGTTATGTATAGATACCACATTATAAACGATGAAGGGACAATTTTAAAGATTAAATCATGTACGTAAAACAGACTTCAATTGAAAATATGTGGGATTCCATATTGGAAATGAACTTGGAAATATAATGGGGAAATTTTCTTAAAAATTCATCGAATTATAATGTCACCAACGAAAAAGTGGGTGGGACGAATCTCTCGCTTAAAGGAGGTGAATTATATGAATGTTTCCCTCGATGGAGTATCAACATTTCTTTACAACATAATGAAAAAAATATAGATGTCGTTTATTAAAAATCAAAGAATATTGTGGTATTTTTTAAAACTCCTATTGCCGACTGAGTTTTCGAGAAAAAAATTATTTTCAATAGTGTCGTTTTGCACTGTTTATATGTACAGTCGTCAAAAATTGCCCTAGTTTGAACAGTATTAATGATATAACTTTTCATAAAAACTTAAGAAGAAAATGAAAAACAAGGATGTTAAAGTTGAAGATTCATACTTTTTAATATTCGAAGAAAAAATAA